>JAGFPH010002067.1:107146-118352 GCA_018207615.1 Philaenus spumarius | reverse complement strand
CACACCATATTTTCAAAATTTTGATCCAAAAACATGAGCCCGACGCATTACGACTTTTTAACTCTCAAAATCGGTTTTCCCGTACCCAAAAACATATAAAACGTTACTTCACAATGTATTTTCAAAATTTCGATCCAAAGCGTGACCCCGACACGCTACAACTTTTTAACTGTCAAAATCGGTTTTCCCGTACCCAAAACATAAAAAACGATACCCCACACTGAATTTTTAAAATTTTGATACAAAAACGTGACCTCGACGCGCTACGACTTTTTAACTCTCAAAATTGGTTTTCTCGTACCCAGAAACATATAAAACGATACCCCACTCCATATTTTCAAAATGTTGATCCAAAAACATGAGCTCGACGCGCTACGACTTTTTAACTCTCAAAATCGGTTTTCCCGTACCGAGAAACATATAAAACGATACCCCACACTGAATTTTTAAAATTTTGATACAAAAACGTGTATGTAGGCCTATACATATTTGATATCCCAAACTGTAGGTTGAAACCCTAAAACATACAAACTTAATTTTGGACCTTTGCTCAACTCACGTTAGTGGTTCAGCGGCGTGGTCGAATTATTTAAATCTATATTGAAAGCTAACACAATTAGCAAGTTATATAACCAAACAATCAACTCCTATAAAAGCTAGTGTACGTCCGTAAGTACATACGTGAGTAACATATAATACAACAGCTTATTTCACCCATCATCTGTAATACTTAAACAAACTCAGTGTAGCTTTTATAGTTTGGGGTTATGTTTGCAACTTCAATCGTTATAATTTCTTGTGAAGTGGATTTTTTTAAATATGAGCTAAAGAACTAATGTATGCTATAATAAACGTTATAATATTTGCTTTGGGGTTACAAACTGTGTATAAATACAACCTTTTATCATCAATAATAAACTAATTTGAAGAAGAGATATCTATTCGTTTAGTTTTGGAAACATTCTTACATCTTCGTATAACATATAAACATTTTCAATTATTAATTTCTTCTAATATTAATATCTTTTAAATCATTTGATCTATCAATATGAAATAGAAAGCAATTAAAAGATAGTATTTTTATCTTTCTTTACCCTAAATATATAATAACGTTTGTAGATAAAAATGTTTAACAAATAGGCCTACAGTTTTATAATCCTTATTATTGTACACATTTACCGAGTTAAAAATCCCCGTCAGAATAGTGAGGTAGGCCTAGATAAGTATAACTTAATGTTGTTTTTAAATAGTTGGTTTTGTAAATAATGTATTTTTGATTAATTAATTTATGTATTTCTGCATCTAATTAATCAGCCTGTGATGTTTCACGGGGGCTTACTAGTAATATTATATTTGTAAAATATTAAATACAAATGTTAAAGACAAATTAAATAATATCGTAATGAAAAGTGTTAAATTCAAATTAGGTCTATAATATAAACTAAATTAGAAACATTGTAAAATGAATAAGGCTTTGAAAAGTTGTCCGTTATGATATGATTAGCAACCCTGATTATTACATGGGGGGGATTAATAATGGGAGGGACCAACCATCGGTCAGAGGCGTGGTGTAATGGCCTGTCTCAGTTCCGCTCTGATCCTGTCTCAGTTCCGCTCTGATAAAATTCTGCGCTCCCAGAATCTTTCAGGACGTGTTCTACTATTGAAAATGAAGGAAAACGATCATATAAACATAGGTTCGGAAATGCTACGTTTTCCTGTCATCCACCATTTCGTTTTTTTTTTACAAAATACAGTACTTAATATCTTTGGACGTAGGAAATATATTGAACGTAAATTTAGGATACATAAATGCTACAAAATCGTTTACCCATGTACGAAAAACCTAAACTTGTTTCATATATTTTCAAAATAGCGTGATTTTAAATTTGTAATGTAAAATATCTAACAAAAACTCTTTGGATGTAGAATAGTGTGTATATATACGTAGGAGAAACTCCTTTTTTAATGACAAAGGTAACCGCTTTTTTATTATTTCTGTAACTTAAAAAATAACCGAGTTATTGGCTAAAAAATAAAAATTTTGGATATTATGGACAAGTACCACGATACAAAATTTGTCGTTTTAGCCAATAAATTGGTTATCTTATAAGTTACAGAAATAATAAAAACCGCGTTATGTTTTTCATTAAAATAGGAAATTTTTGTTTCTTGAAACATTTTTTGTAAAGTTAGTGGTTTTAGAGATATTTTACATTTCGCATTTTAAACGGCCGCCATTTTGAAAATATATAAAAAAAGTTTAGGTTTCTCGTACTTGGGTAAAAGATGTCATATCCAATATTTATTCAAAGTTTACGTTCAATATGTTTTCTACATCCAAAGATAAGTATTTTGTAAAAAACACAAAATGGAGTGTAACTGGAAAACAAAGCATTTCCGAACCTCTGATTAAACGAACTTTTTTCTTTATTCATTAGTAGAACTAAAAGTGTTTCCTTTTTTTCCTTAATCACACTGTACTTCAAATTTGGTATTTTAAGCGTTGACATATTTTGAGGGTAACAGACTCAAAGTCGTGTAAAAAAACAAAATGTGCAGAATAATCTACTATTTACTTGTGTAGATAAAACCCCCAAAAAGTGTCACTCTAATACGAAAAATATCAATAACTTTTACTTCTGTTCATTAAATGTGCTTCCAATAATTGTTGGATCTTTTTGGCTAACAAACTCGTCCGAGCGACTTAGAAAACCATCTTGTGTACTAAATTGGACCAAATCTGAGGTAAAATGAGTGCGAACACATAAATACTCGTGCGTGGTCATAACATTTTTAATGACCACTCTCGACCTTAGGTCTCACCATAAGATTCACTGGAATGGCTCGTCTTTCCTAATTCGCTAACAAGCAAACAAACAAGAGAAATATGACAATTTAGTTTAAAACAAAGTAAATGTTAAAACAAGATTCATCTGAAAGAGGAATGAAAACAAAAAGTATAATCTTAAAGTACATAAAAACGTACTTTCGTATTAAATATAGCAGATATTAAAATCACAAACCACTTGGAATACATTAGGATACACAAACAGATTAGAATACATCTGGTTTGCGTTTTTGAATGGTTCTAACAAATAATTTTATTTAAATATATGTTTAGGCAAATTCTACGCTCATTTCAAATCTCATTGTTTTCGATCCTGCTTTTCAAAACTTTAAGCCTCAAATAAACTAAATATTATCCTTGTCTTCAGAAATTTTAAGTGCGATGGTTTTAGGTGGAGCTTAATAATCAGAACTCCAGTCTACGAAAATGAATAAGTTTCCACAAGAAACTCTCCAAAACTTTATAAGGGAGGGTTTAAAGAGGGGGATTACACGCCCCCGTCTTATCTAAGGACAGCACGTTCATAAACAAACTGGCTATTGCTTTCCGAAGCTTTTTTATCTTTCTGCAGTTATTTTGATACGTTGGGCTTTCTCGATTACTTTATTTGTTGTCTACAATATTTATTTAGCTTCATTTAATGCGGGTAATAGCAAAGAATTCTTGGTTACTGTAAATAGAATAGCGCATGCGCGTGGGATCGTGTAAAATAATTAAGAAATATGTTACGATATTGAGGAGCTGTCAACAATAAACCCCAATCTGATACTAATTACACTAATACTCTTTACAGGCTCTAGACGAGCACTAATAAAGGGTTTCCGTTTGGGGGGTTTGAGGGGGGGTTGGGGGGTTGGGGGGGTCAAAGTTACAAAATCACGATTTCTCTAAAACCATAGAACGGATTGGAATGAAATTTGGTATGTAGCTTCCCCCAGGGCCATAGGTGCTCGCTGAGAAAGTTTTTCAAACAATTCGAAATTTTAGGGGAGGTTTGGGGGTTCAAAGTTACTACAAAAAACCATCGAACGGATTGGAATGAAATTTGGTATGTAGCTTCCTCTAGGGCCGTAGGTGCTTGATAATAAAGGTTTTCACCTATTCGAAATTTTAGGGAGGTTTGGGGGGCAAAGTTACTAAAATGAAACACCGAACGGATTGGAATGACATTTATTATGTAGCTTCCTCTAGGACCCTAGGTGCTCGCTAAGAAAGAGTTTTAAAAAAATCGAAATTTTAGGGGAGGTTTGGGGGGGGTCAAAGTTACTAAAAATCCTCATAAGAAATACATAGTGTTATATATTTATTGATATAATACATTTTTTGTTAATATACATTTAACTTTGATTTGTCTATCCGTGCAAAGCCTGGTCAGGCCAACTAGTTACTTATAAGTGGTACAATTATATAATGCCATTTATAAATAATATATAATATAATTATATATTATTTATTATATAATATATTATAAATAAAACAGATTTGAAGAAACAACTTAACTCAATATTAGGTTAGGCATACAATGAACCAAAACACGTTGAATTGCATTAATTCGGCAAATTCATAATTATTCTTCACAATTATTATTATTTTTTTTTTAACTTTGGGCATTATGTTGGATAGAGTCAACATACAGACCTCCGATTTGAGCCAATCTTCTTCTTTTATCAAGGCCTTTAAAATGAGGTGTCACTCAATAGGGGTACTCTTTAAAAATTTTCGACTTACCCCCAAAATACCTCATTTTTGGGGGACGGGTTGAAATTTACGATACGCCAAAAAAACTCCATTTTTGTTCATGTTAACAATCCCCAAAGTAAATCTGTCTATTTCCATTAATAAATAAAATAATAGGGGGTTGGTGGGACTTTTGGGACCCCTGGTATACTTATGAGGTCAAAAACGCACAATAAGAAATGATTTAAAAATATATATATATATATTAAAGCGTAAAATCATGGTACTCCCCCCCCCCCTATGTCAGATAAAACAGCTGATTCGGATCAAAAGCTTAGCAACTCACGTTTTTTTAATCCATTTGCATTAATTACCATATCAACCAACTTAGCGAATTAAAAATCAATCGATTATTCTTCACAACCAACATCTTTCTTAGATTGGGTTAACAAAATGTCAACAAGAAGGTTTACACTACGTATATTTGTTTAATAATAGGCCTAATTAAATAATGTTTTACTAAATAAGTAACCAAATCAACTGCGAAAGACTCCACAAAACAATCCACCCTTTTCTTTTTAATTTACTTAACACAATTCTGACATAAATCTCCCCCTCGTCTAACAAATCATACTCGACCGACTTACAGCATTTGTTTCCCCTGACCCACATCCAGGCTTCCGGCAATAAATGAAACTAAACTGGCCGGGTATTTTCAATTCGGGGAAACCACTCAGAAGAGAATGATCCAGTCTGTGTAATGCGTTACCCTCGTAACTCCGTTTGTTTATGGTTTGTGTTTTATAAAATGTGTTGTAGAAATATTTCTTCCTGTCATGACTACCAACTGCGTGACGAAATATAAAAACCTACACTAGAATATTCAGCTAGTGGTGTAGTAGAACAAGGGTCTGCTTTTTGTGAAGTGATTCGTATCGTGCGTGGCGGGCAAACAGTGGAAATTTATTATGAAGCCAAAAGCAATCCTGTTTGGCTAGATGGATGTCTTTATACACTTGAGAATATTTAATATTTCTGTAATCTTGTTTTCTCCGTCTTTTATACTCTTCAATATCCTCGTCCTCTTTATCGTTTCTCTTGTTTACAGCTTTGTTTTTCTGGCATTATATAATTGTACCACTTATAAGTAACTAGCTGGTCCGACCCGGCTTTGCACGGATAGACAAATCAAAGTTAAATGTATATTAACAAAAAATGTATTATATCAATAAATATATAACTATGTATTTCTTATGGGGATTTTTAGTAACTTTGACCCCCCCAAACCTCCCCTAAAATTTCGATTAATTTTTAAAACTCTTTCTTAGCGAGCACCTAGGGCCCTAGAGGAAGCTACATACCAAATTTCATTCCAATCCGTTCGGTGGTTTTTTGTAGTAACTTTGAACCCCCAAACTTCCCCTAAAATTTCGAATTTTTTTAAAAAACTTTCTCAACGAGTACCTATGGCCCTGGGAGAAGCTACATACCAAATTTTATTCCAATCCGTTCGATGGTTTTAGAGAAATCGTGATTTTGTAACTTTGACCCTCCCCAAACCCCCCTAAAATTATGAACTTTCGGAAACCCTTTCTTAGTGCGCGCCTAGAGCCTATAACGAGTATTAGTGCCAAATTTCATGTTTGTAGGCCTCGTGGTTTTCTGTGATGAGTCAATGAGTCAATGGTATTTGGCTTTTATAAGTATAGATGCTCAATTTTCACTTTCTCCACCCTATACGTAGTATATGGAGAAAGTATTGTTTTTGTTCAAATTTTCGAATTTGAATTTTTAGTGGAATATTATCTGTTTTGGTGCTCCCTGAACCAAAAATATTTTTAGTGGAATTTTTTGTTTTGGTGCTCCCTGAACCCATAAAAGTGTGGGCATTTATGAACCCTACACATTTTTGTGCCAGTTATCTGTTACCGTTTATTAATTTTGTTTTAAATATAATTCCACTCTGTGTTAGAAATGTAGTTCATCCCTACTATTTAAAAAATAAACGGTAGCAGGAACTGACTCATACTTTCTCACAAACATATTTAAATTATTAAACAGATTCACTGTGACATAAAGTAGGAGAGGTGATATTAAAGAAGGACATTAACTAATAAATATTATTATTATTATTATTACCTAGAGAGAAAACTATTCGATCGATTTCGATCAAATCTGCATATTTGAAGCACATCAAGATAGAAAACAGCAGTTACAGTTGTTGCTTCAGCAAAAAAGAAAGGACCGTACATTTTTTGCCGGGATATAACACACAAATAAACGATACCAGATAACTGCCACATACTTTCTCATAGCTAAAACTTTATACCTTCCCAAGAGTAGCATAGGAGGTAGTTATTTAGAATTTCAAAAATAAGACTTACCATGGAAAATATTAGATGCATGTAACACACATCCATATTTTATTATTATATTATTATAAAAACTATTCAATCGATTTCGAACAAATTTGCACCAAACATGTCAATTAGGCCTGTATAGATGCAGGAAAACGTTTTTTTAAACAATTTTGAAAAACAACCCCCTTTTCGGCAAAAAAATACCCCAAAAATCAGTTGTTATTATTAGCTAAACGATCATTTTTAGAAAGATGCGGTTTTAGCATATGGTAGGGTACATTAAGGGCTACAAATAAGCCAAATTGTATCATATCGTTAGAGCCATTTATTATAAAAAAATAATAACTGTTTTTTGGGGGTTTTTGGCCAAAAAGGGTGGTTGTTTTTCAAAACCTTTTGTCGTTTTTTCTCTAGCTTTGTATACATACAGATAGACATTTTATAAAAAACACTTTTTTGGACTCAGAGATCCCAAAACAGACATTTCCACAAAAATCTCAACATCGATTTTTTTTGGATCACTATACTTTCTTTATATTATAGTGAGAGAGTAAAATCAATATCGGATTAAAAAAATTATTGGTAGTAGTTGTTTATTACATTTTATTCATTTTCTATATTCATATTTGTTTAAACACAATAGGCAATAGTTTTATCTAACTTTTTAGTGGTAGCTGTTGATTTTAAAGCAGAGTTAGTTTATTTTTTAACGACACAAACTCAGATGGTTATTATAAATTTAAAGTGTACGTCTGTGTAGCTGCCTGTGGTATTCGTAGAACCCAAACGTATGGACCGACTTTCATTAAGTTTCTAGTTTTTTAAGATGACTTGACGAGAGTGTTCTTAGCTATGAGCCAAGAAAATCAGTTCAGCCGTTTGAAGATAATCAGCTCTTTTCTTACTGATGTAGCAGGGTTTTTTTTAAATTTGTAATTTATGATCCGACCAAAATGCTTAGTTCAAAGTCGAGTAGGTAAATGTTTTCAAGATGTTTGCAAATTTTGAATGCATACAGAATTTGAAATTTTTTATTGCATATATTTATGTTAGTATTTGTTTGATTTATTTGCCTGTTAGCGGTGTGGGATTTATATTTTGTTATTTACTGCATCAGATTGTTCCGTTTCGTCAAATATTACTAAACCTGTGTATCCATCTGTATTTGGTATTGAAAGGTTTTTAGGAAATCGTTACTTTTTAGCGAGTTTACATTGGAAAGATGAGACGTGGTAAGACGTAAGGTATACAATGAATACCGAGCATAGTCACCAGGACACGTTTTGGGGTGTAATTAAAATGTGTATATATGTGTACGCACACTAACGGTTGGGTTCAAATTTGGTACACGGGTTGGTTTTTTAAGTCGCCCGGAGAGTTTGTTGGCAAAAAAAACAACAACCGGAAGCATGTTTTTGACCTGAAATAAAATGTTCTTTTTTTTATTTTTCTTACTACAGTGAAACTTTTGTGTTTTTAGCGAATTTCCATAGGAAAAATTAGCTATTGCAGTGGCGCTTATGGTGAGACCCAAGGTCGGGAGTAGCAAATGAGCACCGATCATGGTCCCCAGAACACGTTTTTGGTTGTCATTAAAATTCATATATATATGTATATATGTGTTCGCACTCTAGCGGCCGAATTTTAAGTCCGATTTGGTCCAAATTTGGTATACGTGTTGGTTGTCTATGTCGCTCGGACAAGTTCGTTAGCCAAAAAAATCCAACAACCGGAAGTACGTATTTTGACTGGAAGTAACTATTTTTTTAGAGTTTTACTATGAGAATGAAATTTTAAAGAGTTGTTTTCTAAAAATATAAATGTAGGAGTTTATTCTGCACATTTTGTTTTTTTACGCGACCTGTTAGCTCGCTTGGTTCCCCCAAAATCGAAAATACCATAAAAGTAACCGGTTCGAAGCTAAGTGGTGCAAACTCGCGAGGCCACTAGGAGGAAACAAATTCTACTAATATATTGCTTACACACAGACAGCTGTTCAACGCCTTCTTGAGGTAGACCTATCTCCCAAATTGTTGGTTGAAACCCTAAAACATAGGCATTACAACGAATAACCTTTTTAGGAAAATGGTTCGTTGGAGAATAAGTATTTCCACCTACTGGAAGTCTTATAGGCAATCTCACTTTGTTTGGCCTAGGTGAAATAACTCTGTGTCGAATATTCAGTTCACTGACTATTCTGACAAAAAACTTTACTTTATACTTCCAGTAATTTATTTTTGATTTTAGCTCAGTAAGAACACAAGTTAATCATTTTACTTTTTTGTAAACCTCTGAAGAGTGAGTACACTGGAACTAACCTTGTAAATTTCTTATTTGTGCTTGCAATTATTTTATGAAATTCCACTTTATCAATTCTTAATCTAAAATTCATAAACTATTGGGATATTTGAATATTAGGCGTTTTTGTAAATAATAACCTTTTATAAAACAAAATAAAATTTTAATAATTTCTTTTTTCTAATTTTAAACATAAACAAAGTTCTTGTATTTAATATTTTTCAACTAAAACCAAATAATAACTTTCTTTTCAAATAAAATAATAACTTTTTAAAACTATAAGGCAGAACTAATCTCTTACTTTATTATAATTTATTTTAATATTTTATTACTTAATTGAATTTAATTTATACTTTAATGAAAATTTGAATTTATGATTTAATGAATTTACTTCTTTAATTAATTACAAATATTTCTTAATTTAACATCCTAAGTAACCCAGTATTTAAAATAAATTTATTTGAATTTACTTCAGGCAATTTAATATGGACTAACGTATTTTACGCTTCTACCGACCTTTTCACTCTTGTCCAGGCGTCGCGACGTCTGTGGTTAAATCCGCGAACGCTGTCCAGTGATGATAAGCTACAGATGTTCTGCGTGCTGATAGAGTTGTCTTGTGGGTGAAGGTGGAGTCCTGTAGGGTTGTCTGGATGTATGATGGATGGCTTCTTAAAGATGGATGTGGTGATGCCGTGTCTGCAATCCCGGTTCGTCTATTCCCTCGTAGCTACAGTTGCATGTCCTTGTGGTCGCCTGGTGGTGTCCTGGAGTCCTGTCTGGAAGCTATACGAATCACTCCATGTATCAGCTGTCCTGTAGGCTATGTTTTTCCTCCAGAAAATTCCCAAGTTAGGCCAACTTGTATAGACTAAGTTGCCACTGAAGTCCTTGTAGAGTTAATGCGTTGTCTATTGCTGCATCTCAGATGAAAACCGCAATGACGTATCTTCTTACTTGTTATAAAAATTTAAAGTTTAACGAAGAAAATACTTAGCTTCTAGCTCGCTAAAGTATTTTATGAAAAACAAGTATCGGCTCTCGATGCGTTACATTACATCGAAGAAATAATAAGCAATCTCGAGTTTCCCCGAGCAATCGTTTATATAATGTTTTTCGGCACTATTTCATTGCCAACCTAAGCTTTCTACCACTGTATTTCCATAATGCTTTAAAATCCATTTTTTCGCCAATTTCAAACTACTAGACTACGTAACTTTTCATCCTGAACTTTATTATAATTTTTTCATAATTTTGTAACTTGATTTAGCCTTTGTTTTAATTAAATTTCTATTGTTTCTTTGAGTACGCCCATTTTAGTAAACTGGTAACCCTGTTCTCCTTCCATCGGCCTCGTCTTCGGACCGCCCCTCCACTGTCTTGCGTTCTTATCTGGCTTCCCTTAGTTTTGTGCTATGGAAATCCTTTTTCCATGTAACTCCTCCAGGGTTTTTCCGATTTTCCTGAAACTGACATCATTTTCCTCAGCTCGTTGTTACCTTTCCACACGAACTCGAGTGACGTTCGTACGACTCTTGGTTCGCGTACACGACCCACGCGCGTTTTCCCGCGGCGATTCTTCCCGGAAAAGTCTTAAATTTACACTTCTTTCAGTTTTTCTTTTTCCACTTTTCTTGTCCGTTGGTTTTCATTCACTAGCCGGATTTTCATCTCACTTCTGCTTCTGGTCGTCTTGCTGTGAGGTTAGGGACTTCAACGATTTTTCACAAACTGGGGTTTTACTTTACTCCCGACATATTTCAAATACTGGATTATTTTTACATAACTACTTCATTTACATACTATTTACTATTTTGAATTGTTAAAAGTTTGAGTTTAAATTTCCAATTAGCTGTAAAGGTGCAAATTCTATTACCTTTTTCCTTTTATAAATTTTCTAGTTTTTCTTTTACATTATAAATTACATTTATCAATACTAAAACTTGTTTTAGTCAAAATTTAAAAAACTTTATTTTTAACCTACTTTTTTATCCTTTAAACTTTATGAATTACCATTAAC
>JAGFPH010002067.1:69147-99964 GCA_018207615.1 Philaenus spumarius | reverse complement strand
CCTTCGTATGACCACCTTATAAATCTTTTCTCCATATTTATTTTCGCCTGCATTTCATACAATGCATCACACCCTATAAGTATTCTGGATTTTAACCCTTTCACTATTAATAATTTTAAATCCATTTCTTTGTTTTGAACTTTATATTTTAACATAATTTGGCGGTGTACTTTTTGAACTTTACCTTTAAGCGCTCCAATTATTTCTACGTTTGCTACTGGAAGTTCCATTATTGGTATTCCTTCCGCTTTCAGCTGCTCGTAATAATCCTGTTGCATAACTGTTATTTCAGATCCAGTGTCTATTTCCATAATAGCCTGTAAATGACCAATTTCCACTAATATCGCCGGGATTTCCTCTATTGGTTTATCTTTAATAATTTCCTCCCCTTCATTATCTAACAAATCCTCGCGAATATTATAGTGTATATTACTTAAGGGTTTCTGTACACATACTGCCGTTTCATTTTTAATTACCGTGTTTTCCGGTTTTTTAATAAACTCCCTCTTAATTATTTTTTCGCCCCTTCTATTTACTTTATTTATTCGATTTTTAGTTATATCATCAGCCCTAAAACTCCGAAGCCTATTTTTCAGAACCTCCTTTCCTAGTTTCCCTGTTTCGGCTTTGAATTAGGATTTTGATTTGATGGACCGGGTCTTGGGTTATTAGGGTGTATGGTATTTCTTGGGTTTTGCGAATAGGATTGCAGGTTAGGTCTTGGATAGGGTTGGGGGTTTTGCCTGTTATTATTATTATTATTCGGCGTTCCTGTAGGCCTATTTCCCCTACGCGCTTCCTCCATCATATCTATATTACTTAGGAATTGTATGGCTTCTCTAACCGTCTCGCTATGCTTTCCCATTGCCGCTAACCTAATCTGGTCATTAAAATGCTGGAATATAGTAAACACTAAATATCCCTCCGGAATCGGTGGATCTAAATCTCTAGCCTTGTTTACTAATTTACAAAAATAATCTGCTCGCGTAAGATTACTATTATCATTATACCTCCCATATTCTATTTTATTTCTTATTAATTTTTGCTTCTGTAACGACCAATAATTTTTTAAAAAACATTCTTTAAACCCTGTGTACCCTATATTTTCTGTTTGCATAACTTGCCACCATTCTAATGCACTACCCCTTAATTGTCGCACTGCAAACTTTAACTTTTCTTGATCGCTAAAAAATGGATTAGTTTCCTCGATCAAATTTTCTACCTCCCTTATAAATTGCTGAGGGCGTTCGTGTGGATTTCCCCAAAATTCTATTTTTTTACACTCCCCCTCATATCTCGGCATTACCAGGCTCCTAACCATACCTGGCTGTCCCCCTAATTCTAGCACTTTTTGTTCTACCTTCGTTACCCTATTTGTAATTAATTTAAAATTTTCATCAGTTTTCTTTTTAATTACCCCGGTAGATTCTTCTAACAATTGTATACTGCCTACAATATCCTCAAGCCTTTCTTCTACCTGTTTGTGTTGACTTAAACACCTTTCTTTTTCTACATTTATTTCCTGCGATACTCCTTCCAATTTTCCTGAAATTAATGTATATAATTGTTTCTGCTCTTCTTCTCGCAGCCTCCTATCATTCGCTTTTTCTTCTTCTCGCAACCTCCTTTCGTTCGCTTTATCTTCTTCTATCTTAGCCTCTTTTAGCCGCCTTCTTTCTTCTTTTCTTTCCTTCTCTTCCGCTTTCTCTGTTTCTCTTAACTGTTTCTCTTCCGCTTTCTCTCTTTCTCTTAATTGTTTTTCTTCCGCTTTCTCTTTTTTTAGCATTTCCATAAATTCTTTAAGTTCTTTGTTCGCCATTTTGCTCTTAGAAATTTCTCCTTATTTGTCGGAAGTAAAATATTCGTAGCCTAACTACTTTTATTTTATTTTTCTTAACTTTTTTGAAAACCCCCCTGTTTCTATTTACGTTTTTACCGCGACAAATTATTTCTAAGGTGCTTGGCCTACTCCCCCTCTTAAACTGCGGAATACCAAACCCGGGAAATATTTAATGTTGATCAAATTCACTAGTATGTTTACACAATCTAACTTAATTCTTATTATAACACATACATATAAGCACAAATAATTTATTCTGTCAGTTCTGGGCTTTATTTAACCTTCCGTTAAATCAAGCCACACCGGTGGGCGCCAACTCTGCAACGACGCACGAGTTGCACGACGCTGGGGGAGGAAGTTTGTTTTCCTTTTGTCCCCACGTTGCGACGTCAACCCTGCAACGACAGACCTTTTTTATGACGTTCGGGAGCCACCTCTGCAATGTAGCCCCGACGCTTGTCTGTCTGTAGGATTTCCCTACTTTGTTACAGAATAATGAGATTATATCACCTACTGGAAGTTTAAGGCAAATTAATTTTAATAGCCTAGGTGATATAACTCTGGTTAAGATAACTATGCCTATAGTCACCTTAAATAAAAATATTTTATTAAATTCCTTCCAGTTATTCAAGTTACTATTTACTTTAAATTTGCTCAGCTCAGTAATCAATATTATATTTATTTGACAATCTCCGAGGAGTGAGAACAGTGGAACTTTACCTAGAATAATTAAATTATTTGTGCTTTGTGAAATTTCGTTGGAAATGCCAACTTTGCGTTTCCGCCCTTCAATATTGATCATACACTGAAAACAACTTATCATATAGGATACTTAGATACTAGGAATCTCTTGAACAAGGTAAATTAATTATATTAATTGAAATCAAAAGAAAATTTATTCAATAAAAAACTCAAAATACTCTGTGGTTCTTTCCACTACAAAAACATAAATTTTAAATTAAATTTACTATTTACATAAATTTTAACTCTTTTAGGTAGAACCATTTATTATTCATTTATACTTAATTATTCCTTCCTTTTTAATATTTATTATTTAATTATTTAATTATGAAAATGATTTTATATATTTAATTTACAAGATTAATAATTTTATATTTTGAAAAACCTAATTTTTTATCTCAACCCAGTATCAATAATTATTTAAATTTAACTCAGGCAATATTTTAATAAGGGATATCGTAACTTTTCTGACAGACCTTTTATTACTGCGACCCTGGACTCTGAACACCTTTCCCAAGAATGTTGATTGAAATACAGCTTCCCTGAAGTCCGGTTATCGTTGGTGCGGTTGAACGTCTCTCGTGGTCTCAGCTTTTGCCTGGTTTGACTTTCCCTGATGTCTTCTAACGTTTTCCCTGATTTGGTTTAACGCCTTCCCTGATTTGGTTTCCGCTTCTTATTCCAGTAGTCCTTCAAAGTCCATGTGTGGTTCCAGTTATTGTCATTACCTCAGTCCTGTGATTCCTGTAGACTACGTCATTTATAGATTTTTTGACGCGCCCGCTATATAATTAACTATAGCGTAATTCACTCAAACTGTTCAATCGTTTTTTCACTGTCTGTAATACTAACTGATTTTACACTGCCTTTGTTCATTTGACTCGTATTTACGTTTGATAAAATTTTAATGAAAACTGTTACTTGAAATATTATATCGCATAATATTATAATTAATTAAACTGTTCACTGTTTGATTGACACATATCTTACTGCTGTCTTTATAAAACACTGCTTCTAAGTACGTTACTATAACATCGCAGATCCGTCTAACAACGTCGATCTAAAGAGAAAAACTCCAAGAGTGAGAGAGCGATTCCAGCTTCCAGATAGAGCGATAGGTAGATGGTTAGATAGTTCGTTAGATGATAGATCGTTAGATGCGCGGCTCCCGCTGTACTCCGCTTATATAGCCTCCTTTGCCGCCTTCCGAGTACCAACTGCTTTTCTTATTTTTCTATTCCTTGTTCGATATCTTGCCATGCAACTTGCATTGATTTCTTTAAGTTTTAGGTTGGTACTACCCCCACTAACTTCTTCGTTAGGCCTTGCCATCAGCTAATCTAGATCTCCCCTCCTAACATTTTCTCCTATTGTCTTACGTATTTTCCTCGTAGTTTTCCTTTAACTGCTTTTACGAACTTGCGGTTTTCGTAATCGTATTCCTGATACATTTTCCTTTCTTCTCAAACTTGAGTGATGGTCGTACTACGTTTGGTTCGCTTATGGCGCTGCCTCGCGTATTCCGCGGTTTTTCCTCACGAAAACTTTTCTGGTTTTGAAGGAAAATCTTTTTTCTTTTTTCTTCTATGTTGGTTATTATTTTATGATATATTAGCCAAAATTTCCATTCTGTCCGAAGATTTTTCTTCTGTTTTTGGGACTTGCAAAATTTGCCAAATTTAACATTTACTTTTGAATTTGAATTTTAACTTTAAAATTGATACTTTCGATTGAGATTTACAATTTTATACCCTTACTACTTTCTTAACACTATGTTATTATTTTTCCCACCTTTTTCATTCTATTTCTAGCCAAAATATAGGTATGAACTTTCTCACCTATTATTTTAATTAATTTACAATTTATAAACTTTTTATCTTATAAAACTTTTACTTCTTTACAACTTGTTTACTTTTTCATTTTCCCTTTTTCATTTTTCATGGTGCTTTTTCACCTTCAAACTTTAACAATTATCTCTAACTTTTAAAATATCAAAAATTCCTTAATTTGTTATTTAACATTTTTTATACAATTTTTCTTACGCTTTTCAAAAATATCTTTTTCATTTAATTTTGATGAAATTTGAGAATTTCCTATAACTTTAACTCTTTATAACTTTAACATTTTTTATTTTACAAAATTGTGACTTCCATGAACAATGTTTCCACCTCCCGTGTTTCACATTTACCCATAAAATTCATCAATTTTATACTTTTATTTAACACCTTATTCCTGTATAAAAACAACTAATTTTTCTAAGTCTTTCAGGCAACTTGAAACAAGTTCCTGGACAAAAGTCCATCTCTGTTGACACAGTACAGTTGGCCGGGACTTGTCGTATTCTAATCTAGTTAAGTATAGGGTGTACCTCAACTTCTGCTATGAAATCTTGATTTTTGCAGTTTTACAACAAAACTCAATTTTTCACGCATTGCATAAGGTTTATCCGTTGCAATATATATAGGTGTTCAAACACTTATGGACCCAGCAGTAGTTTGAACCCACTTATACGGTGAGCTCAAATGTCTTGTGTATCTCCGATTTTCAATCTTATAAATTATATGAATACGTTCACTTTATACTCACGCACTTTTGGACCCAGTGGCAAAGTGGGTTTAAAAGTGCGTGAAATCTAAGACATGGTAGTTTCTATATTAGTATTTGCGTTCTTTTGACAGAGTTATTATGTTTTAAATATATTATGTAAATAATCGTATATACGGATGTGTCTGTATGTTATCTTTGATATAAAAAACGTATGAAAAACATATCACATATCTTAGTAGTTATAACCTATAACATGTTCAGTGGACAATACAGGAAAAGTCTTAAAGACTAATTTAAAATATTAAAACTGACTTTTTATGTTTAAGGTTCATGTATGTAGTCTGGATTTTCAAATAATTCAACATCTAGTTTGTCTAATTGGTGGTTACCTTCAACATTGCTGATACGGGAAACGTTTAAAAATGAATTTTCTTACATTTTGTGTATATTAAAGGTTGTTGTATTTTTTGACTTTTAAGATGTGCTTATTGAATCGTGATTTTTAAACCAACAATAGTTTGTCTAATTAGTGGCTACCTTCAATACTGCTCGTACGTAAAACGTTTTAAAATTATTATTATTAGTAGTAATTTTAAATGTAAATACATTTATTTCTCCCCATTTCATCTTAATAATATATAATAATTAGCTAATTTTGGTAGATTTATTTAACAGTTTTTTTGGGAATATAAATGTAGTTGATATTTATGTTACATTATCGTATAATAAACTTTGACTCAAATATTATATTAATAAACTCTAAATTAACACAATTGTCATATGTTTACAAGATAAGATGTTTTTAATATCTTCAAGTGTGAAAGAGTTGAATTTGCTGACAAAATGCCCTGAGAAAAGCTATTTCCGATAGTTGTAAAGATCCATTGGAAAAAGAGCTTTCCAACAACTCAAACATAGTTCAAATATACCTAAATATAAATAAGTTTATTTAATACAAACACATTTTTCTTTTTTTATAAATTAATATAGATTTACACAGTGTCCATTATCAAACTATCCATTATCCAAATAATCCTAAAATCTTCTACCTTCTAGAGCATTTTTTATAAGTTTCGTACTTTATTGTAACTGTGTGTGGTAGCTAATTATTAATTTAATATAACATAGTCATAACACTGCTTTTTTGTATTTGATAACAAATTAGCAATACATTTTGACTTCATTTATAGATTGGATCACATAAAATTATACCATTATATACTGTTGTTGATAACTCCTTAATTACAAAGTAATCATAGCGTACTACTTAACCACCTTGGTAAGGACGTAACACTCTATTATAGCAGCTAAACAAATTTTATTTTTTAAAAGACGGAACCTAATAAAATAAAAATTCAGAAATGTTTTCAAATAACAAGGCATTACCTTTGTATTATATATGGTAGGGGAATGTAAATATAATATAATTTAGATATATTTCTGCAAAGATTTCATTTAAAAAAGTTGAATACAATTGCAATTAATAATAGTTTGTTATTATGTATTGTTTTTATTACTAACACATAAAATCTAGGATCTAGGTATAGCGAGATACAAGATAGGTGTGTATAATAGTTTTAATACATGGTTTAAACTAAACATGTTTGTAGAGTATGTCTCAGGAATCGAGAACTATATTACGAATGACAACCCACGAGTGATTACGAGTGAGGCCCTTCCCGCTTGCAATCCAATTCATTGTTTTTGTCGAGTTATATATTATACACAGTAACTGTTTAGACTACACGTACAGATAACAGTATGGAGAGTGATACAAAGTTTGAAGAATGATATCACCATGTTAAGCAAGGACCTCTCTAATTTAGGCTACTAGTTTTTCTTTGGTATTTCCTATAAGTATTTAATCACAGTAATATAATGTGCCTATGTTTAAGTAAGTAATATATAAGTTGTCAATGTTTAATCAAATGATAACATTTACATGGTAACTATAAATGGTTAATATTTTTCGGGTGTATCCGTATTTTAAATGTAAAATCGGAACTCTTATAGGATTACTTGTTTGTCTGCCTCCCATAATAGATTTTCTCGAGAACGGATCGCAATAAAATGTATCATAAATATACAGCATGCTATCCCACATCTATCTAAACAATCATAATTAAATACAACTTTTACTATAAATAGTGGGTACCAAACATTGGTGCAATAAAACGATATTTTATGATAGGCCTCTATCGTTTAGAAAAAAATTACTTTGAAGAATAAATTAACTATTATTATTTTTTTAAATTTAGATTTAATATTTTTAAAAGACAAATAATTTGATCTTTTGTTTTTCTCTGTACGTTTCATTACCCTTATATAAGGCTCTAAAATATATTGACAATTTACACGCCAAAACGGTATGTTCGGCATAATAAGCGTATTTTTCTAAACGATCTTCATTAATATTTCAGTATTGGTATTTCAGTTAGGAAATATGTAAGAATTTCAAAACTATGTTTGTTTTAGTTATTATTTATAATATGCTGTTTTCGATATTTTAGCGAAAATTTCAGTAAATATCATACCCTCCTTTTATTTGGAAAATAATACCATTTTTAAGACAAAAAACAAAAAACAAAAAAACAGTGGTGACAAACTTACTC
This sequence comes from Philaenus spumarius, assembly GCA_018207615.1. Classification (NCBI taxonomy): domain Eukaryota; kingdom Metazoa; phylum Arthropoda; class Insecta; order Hemiptera; family Aphrophoridae; genus Philaenus; species Philaenus spumarius. The sequence goes on along the minus strand of JAGFPH010002067.1, from coordinate 92,224 downwards.
ATAAACATTACAGACAACGTGTATAGCAGATAAAACGTTTTATGAAAACATAATTAACGTTTTATGGATTACCATGTGTTGTAAGTCGTCACCCTTTTTCACTTGTACTCACCCACCGTTGTGTAACTATATCTTCCAATTATTTTTGTTGTTATAGGTTTTAACATAGTTTGAATATATTCGACGTAATTTCTATAGTATTTTGTTGGTTGTTAAATAGTCCTTCGTATAAGTGTAGTCATGATGCATCGGAAGAGTAGTTAAATATTTTATATGACCATGTTTATATTGTGGACAATAATTGTAAGCAGGAAATATATGAAATGAAAGGATATTATGAATTAAAACATTTTTATACAAAATCAAACATTATTATTATTGTACATTGTATATGTTTTGTATTTCACAAATAAACAAACATACAACGTTTAAAATTAAATATAATCCATACAAAAAAGTCAAGTTTAACATAAAATTACATCTTATACTTTGTTGAAAGTGTATTTTACACATGTTAAATTTAATATTATATAAACATAGCTCTATACAAAGCGACGGGTTTCAACATATTAAATCGTTTAAAATAAAATATAAACATAAATACATCGCTTAAAAGAAGACAATTTCAAACATAAAATTACATCTTATACTTTGTTCAAAGTGTGTTTTACAGTTGTTAAATTTAATATCATATAATCATAGCTTTATAAAAAGCGTCGGTTTTCAACATATTGTATCGTTTAAAATAAAGTATAAACATAAATAAATCTATTTGAAAAAGTTAAGTTCAAATATAAAATACCTCTTATACATTTGTTCAAAGAGTGTATTACAGATGTTAAATCTAATATTATATAAACACAGCTTTATACAAAGCGTATGTTTTCAACAGATATCGTTATAATTAAATATAAATAAATCGATTTAAAAAAGTCAAGTTGAAATATAAAATACCTCTTATACTTTGTTCAAAGTGTGTTTTACAGATATTGGATTTAATATCATATAAACATTGCTTTATACAAAGCGTCCGTTTTCAACATATATCATTTAAAGTAACATATAAATATAAATAAATCTATTTAAAAAAGTCAAGTTGAAATATAAAATACCTCTTATATTTAAAAAAATAGTACACCAAAATGGGGCAAAATCGGAAACACAATTTCGTTGTTTATGGCCGCCATTTTAATCAGTTAAAGATATGGATGTGCAAATTTCACCGTTGGTTTTCTCTTGAAATTCTACATCGAAATGATGTATCACATGACCACCTTCTCAATAAAAAAAAAGTTACATTCAAAATGGCGGATCTAAAATGGCGGATAAATTTTTTGAAATCTTAATAAAATAGTAATTTTACATAAAGTAGGTTCTTGAATCACACCTACCTTCAAATTTGTATTATATACGACATATGAAACCTTTCGCATATACAAACTTTCCAGACTTTACAAACACCCGTATAACGTTTAAAATAAACAACAAAAATATTAAATTTAGAAAGACAAGTGCAAACTCAAAATTACCTCGTGTACTTTACCCGTAACTATATAATTATTGTAGTTCAAATTATAAAAATGTATATTTATTTATTGTTAATTTAGTATAGGGTACAAAAATGTTCTAACTATTTAGTTTACATTACAATATAACAATGGTGGCCCATTAAAAAAAGACACTGTATAGGAGCCTATAAGATACGACACTTTGTTACGATGTTTTAAATCTGCAAACAACAAACATTTTTACACTTATTTTTTGGAATTGCGTCTAATTTCATTAAATACCCAAGCTTTTACCTGAGCTAGTTTTTATCCAAGAAAGGATGCAAGTTCGAAAACTGGTTGTTTCCCTTCACGGTTTCCATTCGTTTTGCGCGAAGGAAGCGCCCATTGAAACGGATACTAAGTCCTTCAGGAAGAAGGAAGGATTAGGTACAACAGCTAGGCACTAGTAGTGTTGTTGCCACCTGCCAGTTGCTTTCATCCGTTTTTCTCCTTTGTTTTCGTTATCTCGAAGGAATTTGTTTTCTCGATCTTTTTTCAAGATAATGCGGTACTTGAAACAATGCGGTAATTTATAAGACAATCTAAGCTACTTCCGAGTACGTTTGATTTGACATAAAACAAAAAACATAACGGTTAATAAAATCTGATTTGTAATTACTGTACATGTATAACCAAATATAACTTATTTATAGTCCTACTTAAATTCAAATCAGACGGACAAACCAAATTTCCAAACCAACCGTTTAATTCATCATCCCGCCGTATTTTTAAGCCATTTGTTAGATGTTGATTTAAAACAAAAACATTATAAATGCCGATTTTTAAAATTAAAACAGTTAAAATAATTGTATTCACTTCAATCCAGACATTTTTTATATAATTTATTTATAAATAATCACGAATGCAAGTTTCATTAAAATTCTAGGCTTATCTTGCATTAATATCTTGCTTCGATATTATTGCTTGATTTAATTTTAAGGATAGTTGTTCCATTTCATTACATTGACTTAAGTAATCGAATTGCCAATGGTTTTTATGCCACTTAAAAATAATACTACACAAATTTAAATTTGTAGAAAGTTAGTGCAATTTATTGTGTTTTATATGGGTGCTACTCTATTTTAATCTCTTTGATTTTAGTGACCATAATCTTTAATGAATCCTGATACTAATATTTGTAAGTTGTGAAATTTTTAGTGAAATTAGTTGAGTAGTTTTTGAGAATATTTAAAAAGTAAATGTATCGATTATTATTGAATTATAAGGGTAGTTATTCAATTTCACTTAAATAATCAAATTTCAAATGGTTTTTATATCTGATAAAAATAATACTACATAATTTTAGATTTTTAGCTTGTAGGATGTTAGTTTAAATTTATATTTATTGAATAGGGGTAGTAACCCCATTTCGATTCCTTAGAGTGTAGTAATTGTAGAGCGTTAAAGATAATGCACAGCAAATGCATTTAATTTGGATTAATGGATTTAATCGGTTATTTTTCTTGACATATATCATTGTTACGTTAAACTTTCATTTTTATAGTTTTTATTTCACAAAAAGAAACATAATGTCATCTAGAATAAGATCTGTTTCTAGTTTTTGAATATCTCCATTATTTTTCGAAATATTCAAGATTTAGTGATTTCCAAAATGTTGTTTCTTAAATAATCGGTATCAAAAATAATTAAATTTGGTTGATATGTACATCCAATCACTTAGAATCGAGAGAAGAATATTCTCAGAAAAAGATTTTTACTATCTTTAACCGTTTAGAAAATCGTGTTTAAGTATTTCCAGGTTTTTTGTTACTAGACTTTCTTAAAAACGATATATAACAGAAAAACTATAAATTAAAATGACATGATGTTTCACAGAATTAAAGACAAAACTTTTAAATTTTTTTCCCCTCTAAACAGTAACTTATATAAACTAAAAAATATCGGAATTTTTACGCTATGTTTTGGTTTAGGCTATTAAAAATGTCTGCAAAGTATCTTCATCCGTTCTAATGTTATATACATTTTTCTTCCTGAAAACACAGAATTCAACAACTACGGTAAAACAGTTGATCTCTTGATCAGATACCCCAGATAATATTTCACACGGGAATCTTTCTCAGCTACCGGATTAAAATACTAAAGCTATATTCGTGGAATTGACCAGGGTCGGCGAGAATAGTAGAAGGGCTCAGCCACTCTTTGAAGTTTGGCCAACGCCGACGATGCCGGTGAGGGGAAAGGACGTTTACAGCGTGACTTCATAGGGTTGTCGGCTGCCCTTATCAAGTAGTGCAGACTTGGCTTTTCCCAATGAATTCCCACCAGTTTGTTTGTAATAGTTGGTTATGACTTTAGTTGCAAAATAAGGCCATAAATATTTTGACTGACAACTTATTTCCTCTTGAAATATTTATTCCATAGGCTTGCTATTCCGACAAAATGAAAGTATTTTGTCAATAAACTTAAAGTGTTTACCAAAAATAACATTTTTAACGCCATAAACGTATACTTAATATTCCCACGTGTGACTTGCACTTTTAGCAGGTAAAAAGGATTCTGAGGTTATTGTTAACGAAATCCGTTTTATAACTTTAGTTTCAAAATCAAGGCCGGGCGTTTTGACACACAACTTAACCACTCCTGAAATACTTATTGCATTGCCAAAATAATATGCTGACAAAGTAAAAGTATTTTTGGCAAAAAACATATTGTGCCTATTCTTGGACGATTTACGTACTATCCACTCTTGCATCAAATTCAAATTTTAATTGTGCAGAGTTTTAAGGCTCGAGTCCCTAAATTCAAAACGACGACGTTGTCAATCCATTTCAATGTTAAAATAAGCTAAAAATCTATGCTGTCTATGCTGACGTGAATTTTTAACTCGGTAAATGTGTTCAATTATAAAACTGTAGGCCTATTTGTTAAAATTTTGTATTTACGTACGTTATTATATATTAAAGAAAGAAAGACATACTTCATTATCTTTTAATTGCTTTTTATTTCATATTGATAGATCAAATGATTTAGTAGCTATTAATATTATCAATGAATACTTAAATAAGTATTCATTGATATTATAGTGAAGAAATTAATAATCGAGTATGTGTACATATTATACGAAGATGTACGAATGAATCCGAAGTTAACCTAATAGGTATATTTTCTTTAAATTTGTATAGACGAATATAAAGATGTTAAAAGTTTACCAGCTCAAAGCAAATCTTACAACGTATAGCCTACATTAGTTCTATAAATCATAGGCCTATTAAAAAAAAATCAACTTCACAAGAAATTATAATGATTGAAGTTGTAAACATAACCCCAAAGTATAATCTAATTTTGTTGTATTATAGATGACTAGCTGTTGTACCCGTGGCTTCGCACACGGTCCAAAGTTTCGCCGCATAGTAATTAATGTTTATTGTTTTAAGGGTTGTTATTACATTTTCACCCCGATCCGGCTTTGCACGGATAGACAAATCAAAGTTAAATGTATATTAGCAACAAAAACATATCAATAAATATAGTAGACCTACACTATGTGTTTCTTATGTGGATTTTTAGTAACTTTGACCTTCCAAACCACCCGAAAATTAGAATGTTTTGGAAACCTTTCTTAGGGAGCACCTAGAGCTCTAGAGGAAGCTACAAACCGAATTTAATTCCAATCCTTTTGGTATTTTTTTTCTAGTAACTTTGACCTCTCCAAAAACCCCCTAAAATTTCCAATTTTTGAAAAACCTTTCTGAGCGAACACCTAGGGCCCTAGAAGAAGCTACATACCAAATTGTATTGCAACCCGTTCGGTAGTTTTTGAGAAATCGTGATGAGTGAGTGAGTCAGTCAGTGAGTGGTATTTGGTTTTATATATGTATATATAGATTTGAACTGGTTAAAAATGCCTGTAAATACTTGTGCATTTAAAATACATACCGGTAGCTCAGGTGATGGAGGATGTTCAATATGTTAGTAGATGTTTACCTCATCCTTAACACATTCACTGCTAAGCAAATTTCGTATTTCCTATGCTATGAGCTGGCCTTTTATTTTTTATACTTATAGTCTAAATTAGTAGAAATCATTTATTTTTTATTTTTGAACCTTTCTACATAATAAACACTAATATTTTAAAGCGGACGCACATGTTTGCCCATAGCACATAGGCTTAAATTTGCTAGAAAACTATATAAGACTGAAACAGTTTCATGCGACAGTTATGAGTGATGGATTTTAAGGTTATCCATGATTAAACCATATTCTATGTTAAAAAACCCTTAATATGTGTGAAAAGTTTCAAATCAATCAGACGTTTTTAAAAGGGTGAAAATCACCTCGTGTTCTGAGGACCATGATCAGTGCTCACTTAGTACACCCAACTAAATTAATATTGCATTGCCGTAGGTCCTTTATAAATGTTCAAAGTTTCAAATCAATCAGACGTTTTGAAGATGGTGAAAATCACCTCGTGTTCTGAGGACCATGATCAGTGCTCACTTACTACACCCAACTAAATTAATATTGCATTGCCGTAGGTCCTTTATAAGTGTTCAAAGTTTCAAATCAATCCGACTTTTTGAAGGGGTTGAAAATCACCTCGTGTTCTGAGGACCATGATCAGTGCTCACTTACTACACCCAACTAAATTAATATTGCATTGTCATCGGTCCTTGATAAGTGTTCAAAGTTTCAAATCAATCCGACTTTTTGAAGGGGGTGAAAATCACGTCGTGTTCAGGGGACCATGATCAGTGCTCACTTACTACACCCAACAAAATTGATATTGCATTGCCGTAGAACCTTGATAAGTTTTCAAAGTTTCAAATCAATCCGACTTTTTGAAGGGGGTGAAAATCACCTCGTGTTCTGGGGACCATGATCAGTTCTCACTTAGTACACCCAACTAAATTAATATTGCATTGCCGTAGGTCCTTTATAAGTGTTCAAAGTTTCAAATCAATCCGACTCTTTCTTTCAAATAAATCGTTTCTTCTTGAATCATCCTGTACAGTACAAATGTTTACTACTTTTAGTCGGTCTTTCCCGTTGTAAGGAGATCAATAAAGATACGTCAAGCTTGGAGAAGTATTTATACGAAACAAGTTTTGAAGTCCGAATCTTCCCGTACAGGTTAATACTAACTGTATTATTTAAAAACGAGCTCAGAATCCAAGTAAGCTCCCTTACATGCCAAAGTTCACCAGGATTATTTTCCCTTTCCGTAAATAATGTAACAGCCTGACCTCAATCCCGGCAATGTCTGAGAAATTCTTAACAGATAAAAGCTATTCCAGAGCTGATGAATTAATACGTTTTGTTCTTTCAGCAGAGTTTAATTTGAGTTCTATTGATGTTCCGAAACGAATAATCCTGTTCTAAAAGTAGAAAATTCTAGTTTTCTTATTTGAAAAAAAGCGCGTATATTTTAAACAGTCAGTAAACTCACCCAGGCAATACACATTGTGTCACAAAAAATCAGTAGCGGGCTATACAGAATTGGATTGTATACATTGAAATAAACGTAAAATGTTTTTTCGAATTTGGCTTAGTTTAGTCGCAATCCGCCGTTTTTTTTAAACTCACTGTAACTCAAGATATAGAGAAGATATTGAGTTTAAATTTGATAAAAACGTTTTGTATGTTACGATTTACAAGTGTATCAAACACCAAGAATTTATTTTAAAAGTTGTCAAAATGGCGGCGGTTACAAATCATTAAAGTGAAATATCATGAAAACCGTTAAGTTTACAAAATATTTGTCTTTTTTAACAACAGACAAATTTTTAATGGCCTTTTCGTCGTTTCTGAAGGTCAAAAGATAACCGAGTTATTGACAAAAAACTGAAAACATAATTTCTTGATAATTGTCCACAGCATTAGCCTAAAACCAATATTTCAGAGCAATTGATTTTATCTTATTTACTAGCGGACCTGGTAATGATTTGCTATTGTTTTATTTTATTTTAAGGGTGATTATCCCATTTCATCCCTTTGACTTAAGTAATCGCATTGCAAATGTTTCTTTTATATCAATTAAGAATAATATTAAATAATTTTAGATTTATAGTTTGTAGGAATTTAGTAGAATTTATTTTTATTGTATAGAGGTAGCTACCCAATTTAAATCTTTTTGTATTGTGACAGATATTATTATTATTTTTCAATGTGAAAATATGATTTGAAAAGTATTAAACAATTCATAGATAAAATATATTTTATATAAACAATATTTTAAACAGTATATTTCTCTAAGTATATAGATATGTATCAACCGATGTTTGAATTAAATTATAGTACAGTAAGCATTTTTCGTTGATTTTTGTTTGTGTATGTTTTTAGATTTTCAATCTAACCTAAAACAGCTGTTGGTTTTTTTTTAAGGCAAAAAACTTGGGCGGTTATCATCGCCTGTTGGTTTTTGAAAAATAATACACTGATTATAAATTATAAAGTAAAGTTGTTACTGTAATGAATGTAAACAAACATGTGTTGCCAAGCTTTTTTATCCGAACAGCTGTTTTTGTGTTATGGTTTGAGTTTGAAAAAAGGATGTTAAGTTTTTTTGAATTTGAAAATTTTCCGGGAATTTTTATTTCTATTGGAGACCCCTGCGTGCTTCGCAGGCCAACCCCCGATGAAGTTTTCTAAAAACATATTTTATGTTTTATTTATAATGCCTTTTATATACAAAACCATTTTTGGGAATGGCAACTCTTAAATTAGTACTTATTTCAACTATAAATTTATTTTGCTCGGTAACTGTTCGAGATAGAAAAAATGTTAAATACAAAAGTTGTTGATAATTAAATTCCACACTAAGGAATTTTCATCAAATTTAAGATCCGATCTTTTGTTTTCCTGCTATAGCAAAAAATATAAAACCATTACAAAACCGTTTTTGGGAATGACAACCCAAAACTACCCCTAAACCCCTAAAACTACCCCTAAAAATTGGAATATCAAAATGAAATTTCTTTAGTTTTCCTATTTACAACACAATGTACACACAAACCAAATTTCATCTCTCTAGTTTCATGGGAAGTGGGAGAATTAGTGATGATCAGTGAGTGAGTGAGTGAATGAGGGCTTTGCCTTTTATATACTCGTATAGATTAAAACTAAGAATTCAAAACAAATATTGGTGTTAGGCTAATTTTTAAAGTTGTAGACAATTACCAAGAAATTATGTTATCAGTTTTTTCTCGATAACTCTTTTATCCTTTAACATACAGAAACTACAAAAAAACATTTTGTGAGCCTTTAAAAATAAAAACATTTTGACCCTTGTACAATTTTTGTGAAGTTAACGGTTTTCGAGATAACCTACGTTAAACACTAGTAAGGGCCACAATTTTGAAAACTATAAACGCCAATGCTTGTTATTTGGTACAAGTGTAACTCGTGACGTACAAAGTGCTTCTACAAAATTTGAACTCAATATCTTATCTATTTCTGGAATTAGAGTGAGTTTTTGTACAAATAAAATGGCGGATTGCGACCAAACTAAGCTGAATTCGAAAAACGTTACTGAACACTTTTCATTTATTTCAATGTGTACAATCCGGTCCTGTATGGCAATCTAAAGTTTTTTGTAACACCCTGTATAAGGACTACATAAAAGCGATGATTAAACGTGTATTCAGTGTGTCCAGCTTCGACTGTCCGAAACTTTACTTGGTTATTTTTCCACTAAAAGCAAGTAAATAATGCAATATAACATGTGTCCTATCTAGATCTGTTTTCTGTCCGTCCGTCCGTATGTGAATTTTGGAACGAAGTTCCTTAACGCGGATTGCGGTAGGAGTTAACAAATAGAAAATGTAACGTGTAACGAAAAAAAAGTGTTATTAATTGGTTGCTATGGCAATGGCAAGTACAAAATACGAGTAAAGAAAAAGCGTTATCAAATTGGTTGCTATGGTAATAATTACAAATACAAAATACGTGTAAGTGATTTTTACAAATACCTGAATATCTCAAAATCGGTTTAAGATATAATCATGAAACTTTGATCGAGTATTCATCTAAGTAAGATACATTTTACTTTAAACATTTGTTTTCCTGCAAAACATGTTTCAAAATGGCGGCAATTGAAAATTTTCAATGTTAAATATCTAGAAAACTATACATTTTACAAAAAATATAAAGACACCAAATTTTTAAACTGTTTTAAGAAAAATTAAACGATATTTTGGTTTTTAATAATTGAGTCATAATAAACGAAGAGAACTCCAATTTAGTGGATTTTTATTACAGTTTCACCACCTTCAGCACCCAGATTGCCCTACATACGACCACTAAATTTGAGTTTTCGCGTTAATTATGACTCAATTATTAAAAATCATATATTGTTGGATTTGTCTTAAAATAGTCTAAACATCTGGTGTCTTTCATTTTTTTTGTAAAATTTTTAGTTTTTTAGATATTTAACATTGAACATTTTCAACTGCCGCCATTTTGAAACGGATTGTTGCAGGAAAACTAAATTTTAAGTAAAATGTATCATATTTAGATTAATATTATACTAAGTTTCAGTATTATATCATAAACCGTTTCGGAGATATTAAGGTATTTGTAAAAATAACATACATAAGAAGAGATAGAAAACAGAGTGAGATAGGACACTTGTGTTGTATTATTTGTTTGTTTTTAGCTGACAAATAACACCGTAAAGTTTCGGGCAGTCGAAGCTGGACATCTGTACAGTGCAAAGTTGAAAACTTCATGCAATTTTAACCTTTATAATTCTATTCTCAGTATATTTTGAAGAGATCATCATTCGACACACTCAATTGCTGGTGGAAAAAGATCCGAAAGATTCATTTTTAAAAAGTAACTCAAGTGCATTTACTAATCGATCAAAACTTAATGCAACTTTTAATTGAGAAAACTGATAAATTTATGCGATTTCAAACTAGTTAGTTCCTGTTTGAATGATTTTAATACGGCAACTGTGACCTTCACGGACAAAACTTAGTAATCTCTTTGGACTTGTATTTTTTTAAAGTACAAAAAGTTTTTCAATTCTCTAAAACCAAGCGCTGTCAAAGTTGGAAAATTCATATTCTGTACAACTTTATTGTTGGAATGTAATATTTCTTCTTCAATTTTCACTCACAAATTATGTGCTTCAGAAATTTGTCCTTACTTATTTGATAAGCTAAATAGGACTTCAAGTGGAATTTAGTCGCGGTTATATGAATGGGCTGAACTTACTTCAAAACTGGGTTAAAATTATTGAGATGTATTTATTTTAAGGATATAACGTACACGGTACCGCATATCTGCATTCGGAATTTCAAAAATAAAAAAAGTTACAAATAAATTATACAATAATAATAACATAGAGTAAACTATTTACTAGCGAATTTTCATAGGAAAGATGAGCTATTGTAGTAACCTTTACGGTGAGACCTAAGTAGTAAATGAGCACCGGTCCTCAAAACGTGCAGAGTTTGTACGCTGCGAGCGAAGCGAAGTAGTCCATAACCGACGCTGCAAGCAAGGTTTCCGCTTAAATTGAAGCACAGCCTATCTGATTAGCCAATTTGTACGTTAAAACCCCAAAACATACTGATTTAATTTTGGAAATTCGCTAAAATCTCGTCAGCGATTCAGCTGAGTGGTCAATTTATGTTCCACTAGTAATAATGCAACAATTTACAGAACGTTGACACGAATAAAGTTCCCGGTTGTATAGCGTAACATGGGCTCTTATGGGACTACGTCTGACCAACCAGAGAACAGTATTTGGTGACGTGACCGGTCCCTCGTGCATGAGATTAACCCAATCTGCATTGAACCCAACCTCCTAAACTCCTCCTAAATTTCCCCGGAAATTAAAAAACTAAAAATGTTGAAAACCTTGGATAGGATTAACCTAAGCTGTATTGAACGTAACCTAGGCACCCAGGGACAGTCCCTCCCTCAAAATTTTGAAAAAAGCCCAAAATAAAAACTAAACATTTTGCAAGCCCCCTCACCCAACCATATGAAAAAAAACTTAAAATATTAGGATTAGGTCGGGTTTAATACAGCTTAGGTTGATCCCATGCACGAGGGGTGTGGATGAGGGGCCGGTCACGTGACGAAGTACTGGTCTTTGATTGGTCAGACCTAGTCCCACAAGAGCCCATGTTACGCTATATCACCGGGAACTATACTGGCATGACCGTTAGTTATACGTAACACAATTATTCCTCGTTCTTTAGCACAAACTTTACAAATTATATTCAAAATTAAGTAATTAGGATTTATATTCACTTGCCTTCTATCTGTACTTATATACTTAATATTATAAAAAGGTAAAATTTGTTTGTTTGTTCGTATGTAGGATGTAATATCTGGAACTACTGAACCAATTGAAAAAATAGTTTTATTAATAAAAAGCTACACTCTCCCTGAGTAACATATGCTAGAATTCATTTTGATAAAAGGATTTTTTATTTCAATATTTGTAAATTTAGTCGGAAAAAAATCTTAGGTTAGGCCTAGACTGATGAATCATCACATGCATTTAAATGTATTACTATAGCAACCAATTGAATAAAATAACAGATAAAACAGCTGATTTCAAACTTTGAAGCAATTATTTACATTTTTTAATTTGTTTAGGTTTTTATTAAAGCGAAGACTTGATCCTTTCTGGTTTTTTATCCTTTATTGTAACTGGTATAAAATATACGAAATAATTTGATTTGAACATTTAAAATCATTTACCATCTTAGCTTTGAAGTTATTATTAATAATTATTATAAAGAGGTAAAATTTGTTTTGTAAGTAGGGGGTAATCTCTGGAACTACTGAACAGATTGAAAAAATAGTTTTACTAACAAAAAGCTACACTATCCTTGAGAAACATAGGCTAGAATTCATTTTGATAAAAGGGTTCAAACAACCCCTAAAATAATAAGTATTAATTGTTATACTTTCTTTAAAGCTAGAGAGCTGAAATTTTGTACATTTATTTCTTACAAGATACAGAACACAGAAAACGTAAACTAGATTTGCATTTTGTCGCGTGTTACTAAGGGGTGAAAATGTGATAACAACCCCTAAAACAATAAAAATTAATTTTTATATTTTCCTTAAACTCAGTGAGCTGAAACTGTGAACATTTATTTTTTACAACATATATAAAAAAATTATCGTAGATTGACATTTTGTTGCGTGCTGTCAAGGGGTGAAAATGTAGTAAAAATGTTGATTGTTATACTTTCCTTAAACTAGAGAATAAACCCTTAATAAATTAAGGAATTTAAAAATAAGAAACCACTTCTTACATAATAATTAAAATAAATAAGACATATTAGAATTTAATAGTAGGGCTTATTTACATAAAATAACCTGTTTGCATTTGCTTCGACGCGAGTAACCGCGAGTGTTGGCGATCGAAGCGAGCAAGGGGGGGGGATGGATCCCTTTAGTATCATATAAAAATACAAATTTAATATTTTAGGGTGGTAATGAAACTAATACAAATAAAGTAATCCAATCCAGTCCAAAAAACTAGGACGTTTCAAAATATAATTGTCACAATTAGTAGTTTATTATAAAGAACAGTTTTATATTAGATACGTAATGTACAGAACGTAAGCCTAATGTGACACAATACGAAACATACAACCTTGATTATTGTCCACAAAATATTAACTATATTATAAAACTTCAAACTATTTTATCTAGAGAAAATTCGATACGGAGTCAGAAATGGAATAAATACCGATCAGAATTCTGGCCAAATTGGTACGTTACCTTAAAGAACCCGTGGAAGAAGATATAGAAAAACTAAGTTAAATTAAAAATGTATTTATTTCAGAAACTAATTTCAGGATGGCCAACAGCACTGATTACAAATAATTCGACCATGCAGATGTGAGTTGAGAGAATATATAAAATTAGGTTAATATGTTTTGGGTTTCAACCAACTATTTGGGAAATTGTTCTGCTCGAGAAGGCTCTAAATATATGCCTCCGTTTACGAAATATATAATTAGAATTTGCACCTCGGCCTTGCTGTCTCGGATTACGGAATACTTCGCTCCGCTCGCAGCTGACCAACTCGCTTCGCATCAGAATTTTACCCCAAGGTAAAATCCCGTACGTGGATTTGTATCGGGTACTTTTATGGTATTTTAAGTTTTGATCATTTTCGGGTGAACCGGTCGGGTTATATGGTCGTGTAAAAAACAGAATGTGCAGAATTACATCCTATATATAGTTTCACTCTAATACGAAAAGTAGTGGTTGTTGGATTCTTTTGGCTAACGAACTCGTCCAAGTGATTTGGAAAACCAACTTATGTATCCAATCCGGACGTAGAAGCGGTCGTTAGAGTGCGAACAAATATATATATATAACATTTTTAATGACCCCCCAAATCTTGTTCTGGTGACCATGATCGCTGCTCATTGACCACTCTGGACCTAAGTCTCACTGTATAGCTCATCTTTCCTATGCAAATTTTCTTATAATAAATATATAAAATGTTTGTTTATATATAACTGTATTTATTACGTTGCCTACTCCTATGTAAAAAGTAATTTTTCAGTCACGTAGGCATGATTATGTTAATACTTATCTTGTACCTACATTGCATATCCTGCCCCTTAAATTCAGTATAATGAAAACGTGTATTTAACTTCACTTTGAAGCCTATGACCGAGAATAACCGGGATTATGTATTCTGTATTAATAGAATTCTGTATTCCCGGGTTCCGTCTGCTTGTAATGATGCATTATGCCTATGGTTCAATTCAGGCTGTTCCTTATTCAGTATATTCAGTATATGGGTAGTTGAAGTACAGCTGATATTATATTGAACGAATGTTGGAACAGCTGATTGTGGTTATGTTGGCTAATTTTTGTGAACGTATATTATTAGGGAATTCCCATATAAAAAATGAGCTATTGCAGTGGCCCTTATGGTAAGACCTAAGGTCGGGAATAGTAAATGAGCATCGATCATGGTCCCTAGAACACGTTTTGGGATGACTTTAAAAATCATATATATGTGTTCACACTCTAGCGGCCACTTTTTAAGTCCGATTTGGTACACATGTAGGTTGTCTCGGACGAGATCGTTAGCCAAAAAGTCCAACAACCGGGATCACGTTTTTTGACCGGAAGTAACTATTTTTTTGAGAGTTTTCCTACGAAAATAAATGTTTTTTAGAGCTTTTTCTACAAATATAATTGTTGGATCTTATTCTGCACATTTTGTTTTTCACGCGGCGACCTTATAGCTCGCTTGGTTAACCCCAAACCGTTCAAAACGTAAAATACTATAAATGTACCCAGTCCAAAGCCACGTGGAGGATTTACACCTTGGGGGCATCTTTTCATCCGAGGCAGACGGACGAGTTTTTACGCTGCAAGCGAAGCGAAGCTCATAATGGGGATTTTACCTAACGGCTAAGTTTGTACTCTAAGATCAAAGCGAATCAGTCCATAACCCGACGCCACAAGATCGAGGTGCAAATTCGCGAGTGTAACGAAGCCGGAGGCTTAGACGCAAACAAATTCTACTAATATATTACGTACAAATAGGCAACGATTCAGCACCGTCGTGAAATATTTCCCAAATTGTTGTTTGAAACCCTAAAACATGTTGGCTGTAAACTTAGTTTTGGAAATTTGCTCAACTCACGTCAGCGGTTCAGCTGCGTGGACGAATTATTTTGTTTTTGTGTAGTTATTTTGCATTATAAATTATATTTAGTGTTTATTTGTGATTGTCTCTTTAAAATGGAGCATGAAACCAGACAACTGATAATCGATAAGTGTCACAGTTTTTATATCGTGCAATATTTAATCCATTTTCAAGAATTTTTAACTGTTTTATCAGTAAAATAATTGTGTATATATGTACATGAAATTAAACAGTAATTCTGATCCTTCAAATGAGTACAAAAGGTTTGTAGGTAACATAAAATAGCAACAATTAGATTCAGTTTTTTTACAAACAACCTCTAAATGGCCAGGGTAAAATAAGTCACAAGGCATTAAGCTACAAACTGTGCACACTTACATACACACATTCACATAATATGAATACTCACTTTAGAAAATGAAACATTAAAATCATTTGACTAAACTG
The DNA here is from genome assembly GCA_018207615.1 of Philaenus spumarius. Taxonomy (NCBI): domain Eukaryota; kingdom Metazoa; phylum Arthropoda; class Insecta; order Hemiptera; family Aphrophoridae; genus Philaenus; species Philaenus spumarius. The sequence goes on along the minus strand of JAGFPH010002067.1, from coordinate 76,615 downwards.
TGAAAATATATAGCCAAATGATCAACTGACATGAGTTAAACGAATTTCCAAAATTAAATTTTTAAGTTTTACTTTTACAACCAACTATTTGGGAAATTGGTGTGCTCACGAATGGGGTAAATAGCTGCCTGCGTGTACGAAATATATTAGTAGACTTTGTTTGTGCCTCAGCCTAAAATTCGTTCCACTCGTAGAGGAAAACTCGCTTTGCTAGTTTGCATTTTATTCTGGGAAATGATGATTAAACGGTGACATACATAATGTAAGACATCGATTGAAATAGACACGACCAACCCCAATAATTTTAATTGCGGCATGCGTTGTAATTTCAGCATCCTATTACTTTAAATAAGCAATTATTGTATCTATCTTTGTATCTGTCGCGGATCTCGAAAACGGCTCTAACGGATTTGATGAAAATTTGATTATAGGGGTTTTTTGTCGTCAGGAATCGAATGCGCTGGATCTTATGTCTGCAAAAATGAACATAAACTCGGAAAAATGCTCATAAAATTTAAAATCAGAAAATGTTTTTATACCACCTTTCAAGTGACTTGAAGGCTAATAGATACAACTTCTTTTTATACCACCTTTAAAGTCACTAAGTATTCGAATATTACATTATAAATTCTAGATACAATCCACATGTTAAGAATACTGAGCGTTGCTCCTTCACCCAGGTACAAACGAGCCAAAGATTAGCGAGAGCCTTTAGCGAGATTTCCAACTGCGAGCGAAGCGAAGCAGCCATCTGAGGCGGGGTTGGGACGCGAAGCGTCCAGGCCCAGAGCCCCTAGTTAATATTGAAATAATCAACATTTCAATAAAATTTCGATATTACCAACTAAAGGAAACAATATAATATGTAACACCAGATGTTTGACTTATAACTCAACAAGCCTTTGGTTTGTTTTTACCTGATCTAAAAAAAACTGTTAGTCGTAAATAATAATTACCTAATTAAACATTTTTCAAATTGGTTGCAAAATAAACGTGTCTTGGTTAATTATTGTAGGCCTAACCTAAAGTTAAGTTTAAGTTTGATCGAAATCAGCTGCATTATTTATATTATGTAACAACACATGTTGGAATTAAATTACGATACAGTAAGCGTTTTTCGTTGCTTTTACCTTGTTAATCTATCCTAAAAAAGCTGTTGGTTGTGAAGAATAATAAACTGATTCTAAATTTTCCGAGTTTGTTGATATGCTAATGAATGTAAACGAACATGCGTTGTTTATCTTTTGATCCGAACAGCTGTTTTATCTGGATTTTCAATATTTGTTTCTTTAAAATAAAACATTGGCAAAATCCTTTATTAGTGTGCGTGCATGAAACCCTTAAATACCTTTAAATTTCCGTATTTGTATTAAACCTTAAGTAGTTTTTGCTCTATGTTGATTCTATTTCAGTCAGTCTTTCAGTCAGGACAAAGCTGCTTATATTATAGATTAACGGGAGCTAGATATAAAAGATGCTGTGCTACGGGGATTTTTTATTTTTTGCATCACTGTGTTACATACTTGTAATATTTTTCCCTCATTTGCATTCATATTTTATTTCACGAAAGTGAATTATTACATGTATTTTTGTTTGGTATTTATTGCTCACTGGCTGCCCGTCAGTAGTCTTCGTCACGGTATGTGAGCTGAATAAATTCAATCAATTAAAATAACAATAATTCAGAGTGAAGAGCGTCTTCTTCTTCAACCACTAAATCTACAGACTGAAGCTAAGACTAAGTCACAGTCTTAGATGGATGTTGCAGATCAACCAGGTGCATCTTAAATATGCGAATGCATAGATCGGGATAGATTTAAATAGCTTACGTCATTGAACATTTTACATTTAGAAGGTAACCTCCATACTGACTCTAGTTATAACACTTTTACGGGTTATGTTTATTTTGCTCAAACTTCTTTGTAGACAACATTCTTCGTTTGTCGCTGTGGCTGCAGAATTACCGGGTTATCAGGACAGCTTACTCGAGAACATGTGACGTACGACTGGCTATGAGAGAAACAGTCATTCTTTAAATCCACGCCAGTCACTTTCAAAGACTGACCTTGTGGGTTACATATTCCACAATAATGTTTCAAATTAGGCTTTTAAATTATGCTTGTGTTAGTTTTATGTTTTATAATATTATTCTATTGATATATTACACAGTAACATTGCAAAATGAATTTGTAATTATTTTTATTTTACTCTTAGTATATGTTCACTGTTATATTGATTCTGATTTAGTTTCTTTGTTTTTTGCACACGTTTGAAATAACTACTAGAATTACTGTAATTATATATGTTATTGTGATCGTGCTAATTCAAATAAAATGCCAATAACAATTTTTAAGAAGTCAAATTTATGATTTTGTAACTTACTGACCGTAAAACCTCTTAGAGTTGTCACAATTGTACCATGTTTGGACTCATTTTGAGAGGGATAATATTTAGAGTAAAGTAATTAGAGTAAAAATTAAGCAAAGTTAACTATTAGAAAAATGTGATATAGTAGCACAAGGGCTAGTTGGTGATTAATAGGAGAACCATTAAGCAGGTAGGCCGTGTGAGTGTGTCTGCGCGTGTGGAACGAGGGTCGATTTTATGGGCTGCCTCCTATGAGCGCCCTGTCCTACGAGCGCCATGTCCATCTAGCGCCCACTCTCGGGTTGACGAGGGTCAGAGAGGGGTTGACAGGTCTAGGAGCTGTCCAACGAGCGCCGCATTTCTGTATCACCCCCTTCGACCACCTGTACTTGTTAGTATTTATTGATCGATGAATTGACACGATCAGTGACATCGAAAAACATTCCTTAAATATGACCCATATGCTTGTATTTAAAACCTTTCTTATAGATAATCGCAACGATATATAGTTTATAATATTACAGTAACGTTATTTCAATAGCCGTTGTCGGATTTGTAAAACTAGAACTAAAAAAATGATAAAAATATAACAAATTATTTCCAAAAATATTCTTAAACAAAATACCTCCCAAATCTTTTATTTGGTATTTTACCAGGTGCTATTTACTGAATCACTGCTTCTAGTAAGTTGAAGATACCTAAATATGAAACACCTCAATTCTGTCCTAAATTAAACGGTAATTTTTGTAAGCAGTGCCATACGTGTTATAAGCACGTGTATAAACAATTTAATATGCCAGTTTTAGGTCATGTCCCTCAAAAGGGTCGCCGGAATACTACCCCCCGGAAAACTACCCCACCAAGCAGGTTCCTACGTCATTTTGACGTCAGAGATCAGGGGGGGGAGTTTTCCAGTCACGCACACTCAAGTTTCGATATAATTAGAATAAAAAAAAACTAGAGGACTAACCTAAACTGTTTAGTCACAGTATGTTACCGATAACAGTATAATTGTAGGAACCTGCTTGGGGGGGTAGTTTTCCGGGGGGGTAGTATTACGGCGACCCGCTTTTGCTAGGGGGGGGGGGGGAAGGGGTAGTATTTGCACTTTTTATTCCACTACAGAAATGCGGCGCTCGTAGGAAAGCTCCTAGACCTGTCAACCCCTCTCTGACCCTCGTCAACCCGAGAGTGGGCGCTAGATGGACATGGCGCTCGTAGGACAGGGCGCTCATAGGAGGACACCGATTTTATGACCTAGAGCGCAGTTCTGTTAGGACAAAGTATAATATTGTAGCAGAGGTACCAGCGGCTTCGCCAGCAGATATGAATACATGAATTATAGAAATATCGGGTAAATATTAAAAGTTAATTGGACCAAAACGTATAAAGAGTTACGTCCAAATCATTATTATGTGCAATTTAGGCTTACTTATATGATCAGCTATGAGACAGTAAGCGCAAAAGCAATGATTTCTGCCAGTTTGAGGTACATTTCACGTCTATTAGTAAGGTCTACATTTTATCTAAAATATGTTCTACGAAATGTTATATTTCTGAGTACATTTTACTAAAGCAATTGCTATATAAAGGCGTAATTGTCGCATTTTATCCCTTAGATGCAAGTAATTAAAATGGAAATGGTTTTCTTTTCTTTTTTTATACCTTATGAATAGTATGTACCAAATTTCAGCTCTTTAGCTTTATCCTATTACTTTAAATGAGCAATTCTTCTATCTATCTTTGTATCTGTCGCGGATCTCGAAAACGGCTCTAACGAATTCAAAGAAATTTTGTATTTTGGTGTAGTTTTGATTTTTAAGTACTCTCATATGTATTTCGTGTAAAAACGCAATTTTTTGAGGAAATCTAATTTAAAAGTTGAAAAATTTGTACATAGGGTCTTATGGGTTACATGTTGGTTACAAAATAACAAGGAAATAGTAAATAAAGCGATCAAAACAGCTGTTTATAAACAAGCTAATTTATACTATTTCATCAGCTGTTCATTGAATAGTTTTTAATTACTGTTAAAAACAAGCTAATTTATACTGTTTTAGCACGTTGGAATTAGAATAAATTGGGCCTGATTTAACAATTTATTTTGTAAAAAAAAGGTAAACTTGGCAAAGATGGATAAATTCGAATAGTCAATTTTGTAATATAGGCCTGGCTCATTTCTGAAACATAGTAGTGAGGTTATGTTAATCCTGCAATAATTTTTACTATATTTAGGTCTGGTTTCAAAACTGTAGTTGACAGAAGATAGTAGAACTAGGACTGAAATCGTAATGAAAACCTCTCACGTTTCTAAAGCATGTATTTGAGTTATAATTAATCTTTTAATTACTGTTAATATATTTAAGCCTGGTTTCATAATTTTACAAACCTATGTACAAACGAGCCAAAGATTAACGAGGTTCTTTAGTGAATTTTAAAACTGCGAGCGAAGCGAAGCAGCCATCTGAGGCCGAAGGCCGACGCGGGGTTGGGACGCGAAGCGCCAGGGGCCGAGCCCCTAGTAGATATTAATATAAACTTTTATATGTATATTAGGGGGTAGTAACCCCAATTTTACCGCAAGTAACTTAGTCATGGGTAACAAAAATGAGTTTGGTTCGTTTTTCTTAGTACCATTTAAGAAACAAGTTTAATAAATTTTACCTTTCTAGGTTAAAGAAAAGTATGAAAATTATTATTTCTTGTTTTACTTGTATTTTAAAAATGTTCACCCTTAGACGGAAGTAATCAAAATACTAGTGCATTAACTCTCAAACAACTATGAAACAAATTTGTCAATCAACAGCTCTTTGGCTTCATGGAAAGAATACAAATTTATTTTTATTGTAAAAGGACCGTAACCCCCATTTCACTCATTAGACGCAACTATTTAAATTGCATATTTTATTATTTTTCTTTTACAGAAATAAATGTACGAAATACCAGCTCTCTTACTTCAAGGAAAGTATAAAAATTTATATTTATTGTTTTAGGTGTTGTTTCAACCTTTCAGGCCAAATATTTTAAAATCCTTTCTTAGTGCGCCTCTAGTGCCTGTGAGAAATATGTGTACCAAATTTCAAGTTCCTAGGTGGCATGGTTTTTGAGATACTGTGATCAGTCAGTGAGTGGGTTTTCGATTTTTTTATCTATATATAAAACAAAGTCGGGTTTGTTACACCACTTATAACTCAAGAACGGCCGAACCAATGTTTATAATATTTAATTTGTTGGATTTGTCTCCGCCCCGAATAGCAGAATATCTATTAAAATATAGGAAAAATACATAAATAAAATTAAACGCACAAAATAATTTTAGGTTGGGCCTAGACTGATGAACTAACACATCCATGTTATTTGAATGTATTTACATTCATTACCACAGCAACCAATAAAATAAAATAACAGATACAACAGTTGATTCATGTGATAGGTATATAATCAAAATTAAATGCTGTTCGTTGGTAAACGTATCACTTGAGCAATTTGGCAATTTTTTGTTTTAAAATGTTCGTAGTAGTCTGAATTAGGTTTTTATGAAAAGAAACATTTTTAAAATTTCCGGGAAAATTTTCAAATTCGGGAAAATTGAACACCCTTTTTTCCATCAATTTAAGACCATAACTCACCAAACAGCTGTTCTAATAAAATAACACATGTTTGTTTCCATTTATTACCATAGCAACTTTACTTCGCATTTATAATCAGTTTATTTATTATTCTTCAAAACCAACATCGTTTTTAGGTTAGATTGACCAACTTAAAGTGAACAAAAACAAAAATCAACTAAAAATGGTTACTATATTTTAATTCAATTCAAACATTAGTTGTTACATATTGTATATAAAACAGCTGATTTGGATAAAAACCTGAACATAATTTTAGGTTAGGCCAACATTGAACCAAAACACGTTTATTTGCAACCAATTTGGCTAATTTAGAATCAGGTTTCTTGAAATTCTTCACAACTAACTTATCAGTTTTTTTTTTAGATTAGGTAAAAGCAAACAAAAGGTTTACTGTATTATCTATAAAGGTTTACAAATTATACATATAAATTTTTGTAGTATGTTCTAAGTAGATTAAAAACCTATTTGCAATTCGATTACTCAAGTCAATGTAATGAAATGGAATAACTAACCTTTAAATGAAATCAAGCAATAGCGAAGCATTGTTGGGTCCCCTAGTGAGATATATATGTCGGAATACAATTTACTTATGTATAGCCTTTTATTCAAGAAGGTTTTATATAAAATATAATACTTTTATAAACATAAATTGAATCAATAAACTAGATCAAATATCTTTTGAAGAATACCGTTGGCAAACTAAAATACAGAGATATTTCGAAGAACTGAGTGAGCCTTTATGAATTGTTTTGCGTTGGCTGTGTGCAAGTCAGTGAGGTGTAAATTGAATTAATTCAAGAATAAAATAAAAACCCTTTCGTTATAAATAAAATTACAGTGCACTTCCAAGTATCAGACAGACCCGACATTCCGCGTCGCAAAATAGTTCAAGTCTATAACAACCGCCTGCTAACAACTTCCTCGGCTCTATCTAGACTTCAATCTGCAAAACAATTAACTCCGACAACACAAAACACAGCAGTTACAGTCACTAAGTCACGGTTTGAAAGTCAAACTGGAGATGAATTTATATTAACATAGTTCAGCGAAATAACATTTCTATGCTGTAACTTGTAAATCTTGTACGTTAATTTTTTCTTTTATTCCCTTGCCTTCATAGCGGGGACCCTTTGAATGATCTTTTTAACTTCAGAGAGTTAAGTCAGAAGCGAATCCGTGGAAAAACAAGAGCTGATTTTCTATTAACATTTTCCTTTTTCAGAATAATGTTTTGAGGTTATTTTCTAAGTACAGAGACGTTTCCGTAAATTTGAGTTTACGTTTCCTTGGCTTCAAGCCCGAAACGATTGAAATTTCAGTAACATAATTAATTATACTTTAGTTAAATTAGTTTTTTAATTTATGTTTACTTTATTTATACGTGAAAAATCTTGAAGTTCTAACTTCAGTCTTTAGTCACAGTATGTTTTCACTTTGTAAACATTTATAAGTTAGTAACTTCAGTTAAGTTG
>JAGFPH010002067.1:24155-64361 GCA_018207615.1 Philaenus spumarius | reverse complement strand
AACGGATTGGAATGAAATTTGGTATGTAGCTTCCTCTAGGGCCATAGGTGCTCACTAAGAAAGAGTATGAAAAATTTCGAAATTTTAGGAGGGGTTTGGGGGGATTAAAGTTACCACCACCACGGGCAACGCCGTACGGGTCATCTAGTACCGTATATATTATAAGGTTTTTGAACTGAAATTTGTAATTTAAAATTAAATTACAAAATTTAAGTTAGACTGCCTTAGAATATTTATTTAAAATTTGATATTTTAACTTTGTATAATTCACATTTCAAGTGTAAGCAACAATAAAACATTCATTCAAGTGAGTGAAATTACACTAACTAAAGTTCGAATGTGCACAAAGTGAGAACAGCTCTAGTATACTACACAAACTTTACCATTGTTTGGAAATGCAAAATATCGTTCACTGAATTCATAGTTTTCTACAATTCATTCATTGTTATTTCCAATGTTTTTTATTTGTTTACTCCTAAATTACGTACTATCCATAATTTATTTGAATGTTTGTTTTAAAGTAATTCAATTACTTGTGTGTAGTAAAATTTTTTTAAATTAATTAATTAAGCTTTAATTAGGTATCGGTATGTCAAATAAAGTTTGAAACTGCAGGCTGATTATGAATAATTTTAAATAAATTATTGGTTGTATACATAAAGCAGTGGTAAATCAAGTTTGCATAGGGTAATCGAATTATGATTTATTCCATTTTAAATCTGTCTAATGCAACAATATAAAAAATTCTATTTCAAATATCTCTTGCCTTTCCTGCTTTCTGTTGGACTGAATTCTCCTGAGTCAGAGCTGTAAAGATAATATGTTTTGTAAAGTGAAGAAGGGTTTGGGAATTTCTTTACAGTTTTTTTTAGTTTAACAAGTTTCAAAGATAATTTATTCGATTAAATAGTTGTAACTATACAGTAAGAGGAATATAATTCTACAACAAGTTGTTTTGTGTTTCAGGTTGCAGTTTCGCAGATGGGTGAGTCTTAGTTAAGTCCCAACATGTCAGCTAAACTTGTCCCATCATTACCTTATTGTATCTCTGCATACTTTATGGAGGTCAGTACATGTACTTGCAGGTATGGAGAAGCCCTTTGCATGTTAACATTAAGTGCCTCGACAAGGTGTGATGGAGAAACCATTAAATGTAATGAAATTCGAGAAGAACTCAATCGGAAGCCGTGTCTCCATTTTTGCTAAATTCAAAACACCTCCCTGCTTCTATTTCATTACATTTCCTAAACAAATTTGTGTAAAACATATATTTATATATTTTAGCAATGAATTAGGTTTTCTGTGTAATTGATTGTTTACTTACCGATATTTATCCAGTAGGTATTAATATAAATATATCTTCCACATTTTTAAATTTTATAATGAAATGAAATTTTAACAAAGCTTGATGGTACTATATCCAAAAATGAATTTTAACATTAGCTTTTAGTGTTACAATTCAACTAATGCGATTTCATAGCTGTTTTCTACCTTTTACTCCTATTTCAGTTTCGAACATTCGCCCATCACCAGGTTATTATACTAAACAGTGTAATAGGTACCTTAATGATGGTCAAATACCGAAACTGCAATAACAGTTAAAAGAAAGAAGTCCATATAAGACAGGATTAGTTGAGTTATCGGAATACTGAAATAAAACTTTCATTAATCAGTGAAACCAAGATGAAAAACGTTTTCAATTCAGGTTATTGATCCTTTTAACAAATTTTACATTTTTTAAAGGATAAGTGACATATTGAGAAAATACTTAAATAATATAAAATATAGAGGCACAAAGATAAAGGTCTACAGTATAACAATCAATAAACACAAAAACACTATACACATACACACAAATGCTTTAGAAAACCACAACATTTAACATTTATAACAGAAAACATTTATAGATAGTTAGATCTACATATTACATTCGAAACTTAATAATTGTTTTGAAGAATAATGCTCATTGCTATAAAATGCATTGTTTACTAAAAACAATTTCACTACAGTCTTAAAATGTTTGCACTTATTTTCATTTATTAAGGTATAATACAAAAGTTGTGTGGCCATAGTAGCAAAAAATACAACAAACAAACCAACAAAGATATCCCACAAGTAAATTACAAAAATACATGGTGTTGGTTGATGAGGAAAATATAATCAACAGAAAACAGTTACACCATCATGATGTCACTAAATATGTCATAGTTAAAAATTACAATCAAACAAATAATTATTACAATAATACCAAATAACACACATTGCAGAATAAAACTCATAATAATGGCAATGACATAAATTCATCCACCCATCTGGAGTAAAATATTTTCAGTCCTGATTTAAAACTTTTAATATTAGATATTTACTGCAAACACTCTGGTAGTCTGTTAATAAATATAAATTTAAAAAAATAAATAAATAAAACTCCGAATGGCTAAACAGAATTTCTTGAATCATAGCAAAGAATACTCTCGATCAAGTCACCTTTAAAAAAAAACTAAAAAAACTAAATCAAAATCGTTTCATCCGTTTGAGAGCTACGATGCCACAGAAAGATACACAGATATACCATCCAATGGGTAAAACAGGATTTTCTTGAATCATAGCTAAGAACCCTCTCGATCAAGTCACTTAAAAAAATACTAAAATCGGTTTGTCTGTTTTGGAGCTACGATGCCACAGACAGATACACACGTTAAACTTATAACACCCCTCTGTTTACGTCGGGGGTTAAAAATTGGAATTCCAGCCAAAGTAAGCCTTGGTATTTATTAGCGTTTCAACACGTTACAGAGTTAATGCATTGTACAATATGTGTTTCTACTAGAGGTTTGTTTGTTTAAATCTCTTTTGGAGGGAATTAAATTAAATTTAAATAACATTTATCAACTTGATATTAATTTAAAACTACTTTTATGACAAATAAATGTTAAGAACATAATATCTAAACTGAATTTATGAGCTAAACTTTTTGAAGCTCTTCTCTCAGGTCCCAGGTTCTCTATGCTATCTCTTGTTTCAAGGTAGACTACGATCCTCACTAAACTTTACTTAGACATCAATCAGTAGGCTAGGCTGTAACTCTTGTTCTATTTACTTTACAAAACTATACACAGATGGACTTGACATAGCGAACGTACAAAGCGTATTAATTTGTATTTGATTTAAATGTTTCTATCTATGATTCTGTTACTCTATGTTGATTTTACACATGAACTGTTGTCAAGGTCTACATAAACAGTCACTATATGCAATGTCCAGTGTAACGTGTAAATTACAAACTGGGTTATTACATTGTTTGTTTAAATGTTGTCTTAGGTTTGAACTTATTTTAGTTTTAATCATTTTTCAACTTTGGTAATTCCAATAACTCGCTGAATAATGAAACTTTGATTTTGTCTCTGTTGTTCATTGGTTTTGTTAGTTGTTTGCTATTTTTTTATAACGCTTTTATTAGTTTGGTATGTAACGGAATCTTTGAACGTGATTTTCACCCCCTTCAAAACGTCGGATTGATTTGAAACTTTGCACACTTGTCAAGGACCGATGACAATGCAATATTAATTTTGTCGAGTGTAGTAAGTGAGCGCTGATCATGGTCCCCAGAACACGACGTGATTTTCACCCCCTTCAAAACGTCGGATTGATTTTAAACTTTGCACACTTATCAAGGACCGATGACAATGCATTATAAATTTTGTTGGGTGTAGTAAGTGAGCACTGATCATGGTCCTTAGAACAGGTTTTCGGTTGTCATTAAAAATTTTATATACAGGGTGATTCACGACGATATGCAGAAACTTTGGGAGCTCATTAATTGTGTTGGGTGAAGTAAGTGAGCACTGATGATGGTCCCCAGAACACGTTTTCGGATGTCATTAAAAACTGTATATGCAGGGTGATTCACGACGATTAAATGGTAAACTGTTAAAAAAAAAACTTTGGTTCTAGGTGTGTGAAGAATTTCATAAAACAGTAAAATTGTATGTAAATAAGTATTTAATTTATTGCATACAACTTGAGTTCTTGATCGGGAACTGCAATCACCACTCTTTAGCAACGTCTTAGCACTTTATATACATTTAAATTTCTGAATGGAAGAATATTCAAACCTCTTAAAGAGATCCTGTATGGTCTCTTTTAAATTTAACTTTAATTGCATTTGCCTGTAAGAATATAATTCTTATATTATGAAAAGGTAAAAAATTCTTGAGTTTTACTGAATTGTTCAAATATTTTAAATTACTTGTGGGTAATGCACTATCGAGTGAGCCGCGTCGTGAGTGTAAATGTGCGTGTGTGCAGTGTTTTAAGTTATTGACATTTGAAAAACAAGTTGAAGTGGGTCATCTGGAAAAGCAAAAGATAAGAAACGTGGACTTTGATACGTATTGCGGAGTAACGCGTAAAAATTACACAGAAAACATGTTTATTTATGATATTCATAAAACTTATTCACATTGAATTTATAATTTGTGTTTGTACCCCCAACAAGTTTGGCTGACTGTTCTTTCATTTACTAACTTAGATAGTTAATTGATGAATGGTATTTCAGGAAAATGTACTTCAAGAATATGCACACCATGTTTTAAAGCTACAATTTTTGTACTAGTGATTTTTAGAGTTGTTTTAAAATTAACTTTAGTGTGGGCTAGAACTTTTATATTTTTCAAAATTTTAAAATTATTTATCATGTATTTTTTTAATTGTAAGTAGATTAAATTCATATTTTTACACTTCTAAACGTAAATAAAATTAGTAATCTTTTAGTCATTATTAGTTAGAAATTTGTTAATCAATTTTAATACATTTTTAACAAATATAATTTAAATTCAAAGTTTAATCTTTTATCGTTTTAAAATACAGTAATTTTGGTTTTAATTTTTATAAAGATTTAAAATAAATTCTTACGGTTAAAGTTAGGAAAATATGAATTGGCATTTTACAAAACATGGAAAACAATCAGAGACTACTAACAGAATGGCAAAACGTGTTCGTCTAAGTTCAACATACAACGGAGAACACAGCAGCAGTAAAAGTAATTAGTTCAAACTAATATCATGTGTTTCCGTTTCAACTGATGACATGCTGTGTTAAGATCTTCAGCCGTAAAACCTTACTCCGTGGGGATGGATAGAGTGGGGGGGGGGGGGGTAAATTTAGTTACCGTGGCCCCTGTTAGGCATTTTATTTATATGCAATTGAATGTTGTTATTATTTGTACTTGTATGATTTCATGTATCGGCTCTTTTCAGCTTTGTTTAAATATTAATGACTGTATTATGTTCGGGTAGATATATAAAAGCGCGTGTAGTAATCGTGAAGAATTTCTGGATTGTTTGTTGTTTTTAAGAAGATTTTAAATTTCAAGAATTAAGGAAGAGGACTCATGTTTACTAATGGTAAGTAATTTATGTAATTATTTGTTGTGTTTGCAATAAGTCTCTGTGATGGAGTACAATTTGTACATTGAAACAAATATTGTTTAAACTAGAAATATATTCATTCTTTGATAAACCAGTAATTTAGTTTAACTTTACTTTAACAGACATGTCACAGAGCCTTGATGGTATTCCTAGATCAATTTGGTATTGCATTTAATTGTGTAATTTTCTGTCCAAGTATTCATGGTGTTGGGAACACTTTCACACTTGTGCTGTGAGCTGCTTGACTTCCACTTGGAGAACTACAGAAGCACAGGGTCAGACATGTTAGGTAAGGTGTACAAATATATGCTTTGAAAATATAATACTGTTAATATATTAAATAGATGGCGAACAAAATTAAAAACCCTCTATAACAAATATTGTACTAACTATGCAGAACTACATTTGTACATGTCTGAAATTACCTCTGAGATATATACAGCATCAAGTTTTTGACATTCTTAAATATTAACGACTTAGTCAAGAGACTTTCAGCATAAGAAAACCTTTCAAAGTCCAACTTTGAAGTGGTTGAATTTAGCAAGCATAAAATCCTAGAAATTAAAAAATAACAATTGTTTTACTTAATATTTTATTTAAACAAAATTACGTTAAGTTTAGGGATGACATTTCACACAAGAAAAAGGCTTGCCATGGATTCTACTTCTGGTGTGCTGGCTGACATATCACTTTGAAAATATGTTAATTATGTCTCATAAAAGTTGAATAGAAATTGTTATACAGGCTGTATTGTTATACAGGATGTCCTATGTAAACAGCTAAACTTCGAAAAATGGTTCTATGGGTCAAAATAAAGAAAAAAAAAACAAGAATACAATTTTTTCCAAAAACTCTTCGTTTTTCAGATTTCTGCCATTTTTTATACAAAATAATTCATATCTAGAGAAACGTTTGACTGATTTTGAGTTCAAACTTTTCATAAAGTTTAACCTCATAATGATGTATTTCAAGAAAAATAAGCGATTATATCAAGCCATGCGTTAATGGTGGCTGTTTGAAAATTGCAAACCCAAATTACTCAAAAACTGTACATTTTAACAAAAAATGTCAAGACAACTTTTTTGTTGCCCTTGTGATTTCCTATTGGATTGTGTAACTTTAAAAATAATCGAATGAAGGATAATAGTTAAGTTATGTGTAATAATTGGTATGTGCAACCCAGTATTCTATACTAACGCAGTAAATACAACAATATGGTGGGTAAAGTATGCTGTTATTATCCATAAGTATAATTAAGGATACAACCTTTTATCATCAATATATTCGTTTACACAAATTTAAAGAAGAAATGCCTATTCTTTTAACTTCGGAAACATTCGTATGTTTAATTGTTATTATTATATTACATTATTAATATATTCACTATAATATTAATAAATCATTTGATCTACCAATATGAAATAAAAAGCAATTAAAAGATAATATTTTTATCTTTCTTTAGATTTTTAATAATGGATCATTTGATTGCAGATCCAGTAATGTCTTAAAGGATCCACCTTGCCTGAGTAACATGAACCAATAATATGTAAGTTACAGTGTATTTCGATAAGCACTTACTAAATCCTAATATATCTTTTATCTAAGTATTATTTTTAATGTCCGTCGCAAACAGAGGGGTGTTACAAGTTTAACATGTGTACCTGTGTGTCTGTATGTCTGGGCATCTGTCTGTGGCATCGTAGCTTCGAAACGTATGAACAGATTTTGATTTAGTTTTTTTGTTTGAAAGGTGACTTGATCGGGAGTGTTCTTAGCTATGATTTAAGAAAATCTGACCAGACGTTCAGGGTTTTTAAATTTTTCAGTAATGAATCAAGCCTTGGAATTTTTTTAAGAGTTAAGATTTAAAGACTGTTGTTATCCAGTTAATTTTAGATCATCAGTTTCATAACATAATTATTTAGCCTCAATCCGTACTACAGTACTTCTCTCACTAGGATAAGATTATGCTGTCAAATTTATCAAGTCTCATATTCACATTGCTGTTAAGGTTTCATTATTATATAACTTAAATTATCGTATGTCATATAGGGTACATTTTTTTACAACTAAGGGCTCGGCCACTGCTCGTTTCGCTCGTCAACTCCTGCGGTGATAAGTTGTGATGAAAATGCAAACTTATTATAGTAGGCCTATATTATATTATTTTTACGGAAATTATGGTTGATTAAGACAGAAGCAATTGGATATAAGTTGGGTGGGGGTGGGGGGGGGGATAGTTTTGAGCCGTACAAAATGTAAGACAGAGGTCGAAATACACACATAGGTCCTACTATCCCCAACATTTGTCCACAAAATCCCATATTTTGTTCATCATTTTTACATAAAAAAAATAGAATATTAGTTTTTACGGTAATGGTGATTGATTAGGACAGAGGCACTTGGATCTAAGTTGGGTGGTAGGGGTGACTGTGACCTGTACATAATGTAAGACATAGATCGAAATAAACACACAATACCCCAACATTTGTCCACAAAATCCCTTAATTTTTACATTTTTTAACAGGAATTTTTAATATTTTCGGAATAAAAAGTAGCCTAAAATATTCCCTGAAAAGTCCTCTACATGTTAATGGAAGTTTCTTCAAAATCGGTTAAGCCATTCCGGACAAACAGACAGACAGACAAAAAATTTAACAATGTGTGTTTAGGATGTAATGACCATATAAGCTTAGAAAAAGCTTGTAGTTTGAAATTACAGACAGACACTTTAATTTTATTTATCTGTATAGATATCAGTAAATGAACAAAAATTTACTGAAAAGGCATAAATCAAAGTTATAGAGAATGAAATTCTGCTATTATAGAGTTCACAAAGTTGTTAAAACAACCATGTAATCATTAGCTATTAAAGTTTTTCAGTTTTCTTGTATTAGCGCTTGGACTTTGTTCTTGGAGTTTTAAAAGTCACTCCTAGACTGAGTTGTAACGGTTATTCCAGTTGGTTTAAAGACCTGAAACCTTTTACAAAAGATTATTTTATATGTCTCCACAAAGGATGAAAAGTCTTGCACCGCGATCACAGGTCAAATCCTCGTCATATTTTTTTTTAAACAAGTTTTTCTCAATTTTGTTTTTATGTCTGGAAATTTGAACAGTTTTCTTAATTTTTAGTTAGACTTAACTAAAAATAACATTTTAAACAAAACTAAAGAACATTTTTTCAGACCTTTTTTACTTTCCAAACTTACGAGTTTTAGGTTTAGTTTATAAAAATATACATTCAAAATAGTCTGCTCCGGGGTTTTAAATGCATTTTTTATACTTACTAAATTTGAAAGTGTTAGTGCTTCTATGTAGCTCGCTTGTAGAAGAAGAAAAATCTATTGTTTAAAGTCATATTCATTGTGCTAATTCAAAAGTATGAAAAAAAGGCAATATCTTTTTAAAAAATATTTGTGGACTCTTTAAAGCAGAATTTGAGCTCAAAGAATTTGAGAATCAAAGCTATATAACTTTAATTTAATGCCTTTTTCAATTAAATTTTGTTCATCACGAAATATTCTAAGTTAAATAATTACAATATTTAACAAACATCCTTGATCAAGTTGCTAACTACTCAACTAGCATAGAGTTTAATGCTCTACATATCTTGTAGTAGTGTACTTGCAAGCTTAGTGTTTGAGAAAAACTGATAAAGGTAACCAAATTCATGTATCTTTCACTTCGACATCAGATCTCAGATCACAAAATTGGCGGATCCAGGGGAGGGGCTGTGGGGGCTGCAGCCCCCTCCTTTGGGTTATTATAATTTTGTTTAAACCTCTAAGTGGCAGACTGGTCAATTGAGTAGTGTCAGACAACACAACTTATTTAGACTATTTTACCCACTAATCATTATCCAATCTCAATAAAACAAAAACCAGTGGGAAGGAAATGTTTTAAACTTTAATTTTTGTTTCTATAAATTTGATCTAAAACGCATATTTACATTATGTAATGATCGTTGTAAAAATGTAGTTGTCTAAATAAATTAATGCCGAGAAAGCACAAGTAAATAACTGAAACTCGTCATAGGCACATAAACGTTAAACAGACTTGTTTTGAGAAAAAGATAAGGACAGCTTTGGATTCGTCAAGGTTTTAACTTTCTACCACTAAATTCAAATCATTTGTCACTCTTGAAGTTTCTTAGATATGATTTTTTTTTCTGTAAACCTTTGCAATTGGAATGTTTTCAACCAACGAGAAAGCACATTTTGCAATCGATGTATCTATTACAAATATAAATATTTGTAAAATGATTTTTATATCGATATGAAGGGCAACTTCTACATTTTCGTTTGATATAAGGAAAACCTGATTTAGAGTTCCTATGCTGTTCGGGTATTTCCGTGAAATACGTACTTCAACAGCCTAGGCGCGTTAGCCATTACATTTTCGTATTGTCTACAGCGCAGAAATGTCTGGCTAGAACTGCCTACTATCCTTTTGTGACTGTAAGAGTTTTGTTAGTTGTTCTAATTTAGTGAAACAAAGGTTATTTAATATTGTTAGTATACAATTAATTTTTACGATTTATTACCTACAATTTGTTATAATAAAATTTAATTATTGGTAAAGCATATATTCCGAAATTCGTATTCAAAATAGGTGCTCTTTAAAAATATGTTTTCAAGCACTTATTATTCCATACCCCCCCAGGATAGGAGACAGCCTTCCCCTTGAAAATCATCTGGATCCGCCCATGGATCACACAAACAGAGATTTGAGTAATAAAAACAGTTCCTTACTTTCCACTAATCAATGGAAGGTAACACTATTTTCAGATCAAACTTTATTTTGCTCAAAATCGTAAACTGAAGCAACAATGTACAAAAGAGAAAATATTTTTCTCCAGCAGTAACAAAAATATTAGTTTTAAATGTTTTCTATGCATCAAGGAATAACCGAGTTTAATTTCTTGGCAATTGTCTACAACACTTAACAACTAGCATAGAACAAAAATATTTTTGATTCGTGATAATTTTGCAAAAAGTAAAATTCTTTTATCCGTTTAAATATGGCGGCTGTATAATCTACTTGATTTGGTTTTAAATAAACAAAGGTAGTCTACTATTGCACATCCTGGTGACAAGGGGAACAGTATTTCTTTTGCATAAACTGGACACTTCACTGACTCTAAAAAAACCAAACCGGATTCGTTGCTGACCAATTTTATAGTCATATTGAGAGAAATAAAACATGCAATTTGCAAGTTAATGATAGTTGATGTTGAGCTGTTTTGGTTAGGTTTCAACTGAACCAACACTAAATATACCTATACAGGGTGACTCGCAACCATTGTACCAAAATTTACCATGTTATTCAGTAGGCAAAAACTAGCAAATATAAAACGTGTCCTAACCTGCTTAGTTTAGAAGTTGCCTGTCTGTAGGGCTATGCGTTAAAAAAAAAATATCCCATGAATGGTTTAAGATAATTTTATTTTGTTGAAGTTATCCATTTCAAGATGCTGACGGTTCAAACTTTTCAAATTTAAATATCTAAAAAATTATTTAAAAAATGTAGACAATTTAAAGACAAATCAAATAGTGTATCACTTTTTATCATTGAGTCAAGAATAACCGAGAGAAAGTAAGAATTCTTACTGAAAGTAGTTTCCAAGATCACTTTCCGTGAATGTATTAACACGTCAGAACATACCCCTAAGGCAAATTGCCGCACTCTCACCATTTCTTCTGTATTTTTCATATTTGTAAATTCAATGGACTGAGGGGCTGGTTTATCCTTATATAGATATTCCTTTTACCATGTCTGATCCTGACTCAGGCTTCAATGGTATATTCTAGGAATGTTGGGGAATTCGATCAGTTGGACGAGCAGTTTGCCCTGGTTTAGAGTAGTAGAATAGAGCAATGTGCTTGGCCGTGCTGCTACGAATCATAAAGTTTATATTAATTTAAACGACTTTATTATATATTCTAAATATAAATGCAAATGTAAAAAAGTACTAATCCACTTATTTTGTCAATTGTGTACGTAAATTATTTTTCTTGAATTATAAAAATTGTTTGGCTTGTTTCGATCGATACGATATTAAATCTTTATTTATTTTAATTTTATGTTTTTATAGCTATGATATTTTTTTGGTTGGGGCTATAGAAAATTATTATTTATTATTTTTAAATAACTAATTTGATTATTAAAATTAATAAATAATTTTTGAATAATGTATTTCAAATAATAATTTATACTTATTATGGGGCGATTTCTGGGATTATTAATTCTTATTATTGTTTTATTTATTTTATTGATGTACTATTGATCCTTATTTTTTGTTTGATTATAAGAATAGTTTTTTACTATTACAAAAGTTTATATTTTATGAATCATTTAAATTTATTATAAATATTCTAATAATACAAAAATGTAAAAAGTACTAACACATTTATTTTGTCATAATTTGGAGCGTAAACTGTTTAAAAAATTGTAAAGTAGTTTTGCTGCAAATTGCCAAGGGGCGTACCGTTGCGTCATTGCGAAATTCAAGAATTACGGCAAGTTGCTAAAGAGGCGCGTATAATACAAATATCTTAAAAATGTGTATTTTTTTATCAACATTTGTATTTATTTTAATGTAACTAAGAGGCTTCAATTATTTCTTATTAAAGACCAAAGATTAGGTAAACAAAGTTTTTAAGTATCAAATAATAAACAGTCTGGAACGGTTTTACCACTTGTGATCAATTTTTCATAGGGCGTGCTCTGGTGTGTTAACAGTGGTGCGTGAGCTTACGTGTTAATCGCCGAAAACTGCTTTCACGATTAATTATTAATTAAAAAATAAATATCACAAAATGAGAGTACAACACCGGAATACATACAAACAATGGCTGTACACTGACAAACGCCGTCACAAATATAAGATTGGAAAGATTTTTTTTATACGGAAAAATGCATTTACGCAGACCTCTCGTTAGAGAAAGTACTGTGGGACTCTACCAGAACAAGTCTGGCAATACCCACTAAAAGACCGCCCTCCCCCCAAGTAAGGAAGTCACTCTGGCTCCGAACCCAGGCACAAGAGTGTTTCAGCTGACCTCTCCTGAGATAGCATTACAACACTCCTGTACCTGCGTAATGGACAGAGACACTCCGCATGCATCACTGGGGGGAGCGTCAGCAGCATCTAGGGGCCGTTCCCTAATGGCTGTAAGCAGCAATCTGAAACTCACTTAAATAGAAAATGAAGGCAAACAGGTTAGTATCTATATTGAATTTAGTCGCAGCCTGGAGAAACCTATGGCGGGTCGTCCAGGATAGCGGCAGGCCGGGGCCTACCATTTTCCGGGATGTCGAGTCTCCCGCAGATCTCAGCTATATGCATCCTGAAACAGTTTAGTGACACATCTTGTAGCAAAAACTTCTATTGTAGGGATACCAGCTGACCTTAGAATGGTAGAGTTCTTCACGTACCATGGCTGATGCGTGAGTCTGCGAAGAGCAGTAGTCTGAAGAGTCTCCAACTTTTTCCTGCTGGATTTACTGGCAAGCGCCCACCAAGCGGTAGACGCGTACATCAGCACTGAGTGAACTATTAACAGAAAAATTGTTAATTTAGCTTTTACTGGCAGAGGGCTATGCCTCGCCAACAAGGGTGAGAGGAAACCCTGGGTTTTCTTTCCTTCGGAGACCTTGTTCTGTACGTGTCGCCTGAAGTTTTCCATGATTGGAAAGAGGAAAATATTTAAACATATTAACCTGAAGACCGGCCGTACAGCGATTTAGCAAGTTGTTTGCTTGAGTTTACTGTACTCAGCGACATGCGACTACGCCTGGCCTCGCGGGCGCATGCACCCGGTACAGATCGAGAACATTATCAGTGCGCACGACCAGGCACCTACTACACGTGCATAAAACATAGAGTGGATGTTGACCGGGTAGCGTCAACTGGTTATTGTGCCCGGTGAGTCACCCAATGTTTGTAGAAAAGACGCCCCTCTCCAATCCCCGTCCACTACGGGTACCTGATTCCCGCTCGCACAGCTAAAGTCCTTGATCTGTACATGCTACCTCTCGCGAACTGTCAAAAACTAAAAGGTGGCTGGTTGCTTTGACGTTGACTTTGTGATGTTGTTTATTTTTGTGACTTTTGAGTGTCGTTAGAATAAAACAAGCGTCTATGTTGTGTCCTCATGATAAGCTTGCTTATGTTTAATTGTTTTTGTATAAGAAAAGTAATTTCTTGATATATACATAAAATGTGTTTAGGTTTACAGTCTTTTCCGAGGATTTAAATCTCTGATAAAGGCTATTTACTAAATAAGAGACATTTTTTAGCCAAATGTTTGCTTAAAATAGTATGTGTCTCTGAAATTTTCGATGTACAAGTACAAAAATAGTTACACATACATACGTGGGCTACATTTCTTATAAATATAAGTATATTATGTGCACCCCCAAACTCATCAAAAATAAGTAAAGTACAGGTTTTAGAAGTGAAAACTTCCGTCAGTTTCGGCAGCCGAGTAAATGAGTAAACCCCTGCTTTGGCGAAGGTTGTTGTTTAACAAATAAAAACGTAATTTGAGTAATACATAGTTTTAAAGGTTTCTTTGAGGTAAACATTTTGATAAAAACATTTGCATTTTTGCCCCCGTATCAAGATGGCAGTTCTGAACGTACATAATTTTGATTTTCTATTATTATTTACCACCATCAAACGGTTTTATTCTCAGATCTGAGCACATTATTGTAGTTGCATTATAAAGAGTAAACTAATTTACAACTAAAGCTGATCGTAGTCATCTAATATTCCTTTCACGCAAGAAATTATACTAAAATTAGCATTCAGCTTGCTACTTCTAAGTATGCGTTAAGCCCGACAGCAGTTCCAAGTAACATTATAAGTTCATTATAATTGAGGCAACTGTTAGTTAGCCTTTATGCAGCTCTGTTTCCGCGCAGTCATTTAAAACTTTTGCAAACAAATATAAACTGCTTCTTGTAGTGCTCAACTTTTAGCAATAAGACCTCAGTTGGTTTTATTATTTCACAACAGAAAACATGTCTCAACTTTGTGGAGTTTAATACAACCGAATGTGAGTTTGATTTTCCCCTTTGTTGTGAACTGAAAACTTTAACTTTAAGTACTGTAATGTAAATATAAAGTCTATCTCTTCCTGTTCTAGTTGTAATTATTGTAAAATCAAACATTAAAATTATTATTTTCTTTGAATCCTACTTCCTGGACCGTTATTGTACATTTTTTCAACTAATTTTCTACACACTAAACTAAAAACTAAACACCACACAACACATACAAATATAAACACGTAATGTTTTAAAACGCCTCTTTAATGGTGAACATTACGTGCTTATACTTTTATGTGTTGTGTAGTGTTTTGTGTTATGTGATTATCGTCTAGAATTTTCGTCTTCGACAATGACATAGGTTGTGTCGAAACTAGTAAGAACCAGTAGTAGTAGAGGCAAATTAATAGGACCATTTGTAGGTTAGTAAATTAATTTTTAAAAACATTAAAAGTACATTTCATTTTAGGTTAAATATCTAAACTTTTTTATAAACTTTTATCATCTGACGTTTTAGTCATTCTTTGATCTTTGAGCCAAAACTTGGACTTTTATTGGACTATGTTTTTTGCACCGAATTGAGACACGTGACAACAACATAATGGTTTTTCATGACTTGATAAGCACCGACTTCTGACTTGCTCATTTTTACACCTAATTGGGACATACTAAGCTCCCCATGCACGTACGGGTCCCACTCATGAGTCTGGCTCCCGAACTTGACTCGCCAGCCGGCTCTGAAAAGAATCACACACACGTGTTTAACTGTCTCCGAGCCTAGCTCTGGAGCGAAAATGAGTCTGCCGAAGCAGGTTGCTGGAGCTGTTGTTGGATGAGTTCGGCGTGTTTGTGAAGAAGAAACTGAAATATAGGAAGTTGTGGGCAAAGAATTGGCTGTTGAGTAGAAATACATTTACCCGTATGAATTTATTGAACTTTAAAAGAAGACTATAGAAACCACCTAAGAATGTCGGAAGAAAATTTCAACCTTCTGCTCGAAAACGTTAAACCTTACATCGTTAAAAAATACACAGTGATGAGGAACGATATTACACCTGAGGAACGTCTCACAGCGACTCTTCGTTTCTCGCCACAGGTCGGTCGTTAGAACGTGTAGACGAGCGAGTCCGGCTCGGTGGCGTCGTACACTTGCGAGCCCACAGCCGAGCCGAGCCGGACAGAAGGCCTTGTCAAACCAAGTTTGGTTCGGCCGATTCTGGCCAAGTCAGGCATGTCATGTCCCATACATACACTTGCGAGTTTGGCTCTTTTAAACGCTCGCCGCAGGGGAACCAAGTGAGTTAGTTATAAGGTCGTGTAAAAAAACAAAATATACAGAATAATATATTTATTTTGTTAGATAATACCCTAAAAAAAGTTTTACTGTCGTACGAAAAATCGCATAAAAATAGTTACTTCTGGTCAGAAAAGTGCATCTGGTTGTTGAATTCTTTTGGCTAACGAACTCGTCTTAGCGACGTATACAACCAACATGTGTACCAAATCGGACTTAAAATTCGGCCGCTAGAGTGCGAACTCATACACGCACACACACATATATGTACAGATATAAATATATAATTTTTAATGACAATCACAAAACGTGTTCTGTTGACCATGGTCGGTTACTACTCATTTACTTCTCCCGACTTTAGGTCTTATCATAAGGGTCACTGCAATAGCTCATCTTTCCTATGGAAATTCGCCAATAACATTCATATTGGTTTTAGTATTAAAAGCTACTAAACCAAAAACCAAGCTTGCATGAAATAACAAAATAAAATAATTTGACCACCTTTGACATGAGTTGAGTGAATTTTCAAAATTAAGTTTATATATTTTAGGGTTTCAACCAACTATTTGGGAAATTGGTCTACTCACGAAGACGCTGGATGGTTGACTGTGTGTGCTATATATATTAGTAGCATTTGTTTGTACCTCACACTCCCGCCCTGGCTCACTCCCTGCTTCGTGAGTTTGGATCCTGCCTGGGACTCGTAAGAGAAGCTGCATCACGGTAAAATCCCTCACGTGATTATGTTATTTTACGTTTTGGTCGATTTTGGGGGGACGAGAGGAGCTATAAGGTCGTATAAAAAAATGTGATAAATAATCTTCTTTATAATTTTTGAACATAAAACTCAAAAAGTTTCATTCGTAAGAAAATTAAAAAAAAAAAAAACTGTCTGGTTGTTTGGCTAACACACTTGTCCGAGCCACTTAGACAACCAACGTGTGTATCAAATTTGGACTTAATCGGAAGTGCGAATACATGTATACAATTTTTTATGACACCCCAGAACGTCTTCTGGGGACCATGATCCGGTACTCATCGTCTACTCCCGGACCTTAGGTCTCACCAAAACAGTCACTGCAATAGCGCGTCTTTCCTATGGTAATTTGCTAAATAAATAAGAAAGACTCTTGTCGTTAAATCTAGAGTCGCATGAAAGATAGTAGGGTTTCGCCCCTGCTCTCTTCGCTTACCATCCCCGGCGGAGATCCATTACAAAGTCAATGCAAACAGACTATTGTATGCTCTGATATTTTCATGGGAAAACGATTGAGTTAATGTAAGACATCGAAATAGACTCGAATTGCGGCATGCGTTTTAATTTCACCGGTAATATTTAAATAACTAACGTTTTAAAACATTTTGATATTACCAACTAAAGGAAACAATATAATATGTAACACCAGATGATTAGTAATCTGAAAAAAAATGTTTAGTTGTGAAGAATAATTACCTGATTTTAAATTTGCCAAATTTGTGGCAAATAAACGTATTTTTGATCATTGTTTTTGATCCAAATTATCTTTTTATTTATAATATGTGACAACAGATGTTTTAAATTGAATTAAAATATTATAACACAGTAAACATTGTTCGTTGATTTTGTTTGTATTTACTTTTAATAAGTTAATCTGATCTAAGCAAGCGGTTGGTTTTAAAGAATAATAAACTGATTCTAAATTTGCTAAGTTGGTTGCTATGGTAATGAATGTAGGCCTAAACAAACACGTGTTTCTAAGCTTTGGATAAGAACAGCTGTTCACAATTTACGTTTAGGATGCATTTATGACCCCATGAGAATGTAGCTTTAAATTTTCGTATTTCAATCTTAAATAGTTTTTGCTCCACGTTGATTCCAAGGTTGTTAGAGTACAAGGTTGACGCATCCCCGGCTCGCCCAGCAGTCCCCAATGCCTCCTCTAGCGGGCTGGTATTTTGACGTCACTCAGTGACCTTGCACAGCCATCTGCTGCTCCTTGCTCCGCCGCCTGCCATTTTAGTATTTCAGTAGAATCACTCGTACCGTGAGGCTGTATTTTGGTTCGTAGTGTTTTGTATTGATCAGCTTTTTCAAGTGTTTCGGATGTTAGTTTTAATAGTGTCTCAGTAGTTGAGAAGAAGTTCAAAGTATTCCATGCAGAAAATTTACTTAAGAATGGGCAAAATAGTGAAAGACAGCAATTGCAGTGTCACAAAAGTGTAACGACTTCCAATTGGAGGTTATTACATTATATACTAAAATGAGAACAATAATAAGAATAAAGTTTAAACCTCAAACTTTGTGTGAAAGAATAAAAAAAGACAGAGCATCGCTAAGATAGAAAGCGGTTAAACAAAGTGAAAAAATTGCTACATAACTCATATATTTTTTACATTTTAGTTTTAAGTCACAGGTTTTTTAAGTCAAAATGTTATAAAGCATTTTAATAAAATCCATTTTCATTTACAGTGAATAATCACACAGTTATAATTAGTTATTCTGTAGAAAAAAAAAAAAAAACATTATTGTTATTCATGTTTATAACTAAAAATACATTTACAAAATAGAAAAAAACATTTTATAATGTCGTATAAGCTAGTTATTTAGGATTGTATGAAGTGTTTGTTTTATTTGGTAGCCATAGACAGAAGAAAATTTAACGATGTGTAGTTTTTATTGCGCCTGTTATTGCTTTTTAAAATTTATTGGAACGTTTTAATTTGTCGACAGGCATCATGAGTAAAGTTCAGTAAATGTAAAGTTGTAGTATAATTCTTTTAGGGACTTTAATTACGTAATAGAAGAGAGAATTTGTATTTTAGGTATATAAAATTGCAAGAGATCATTTTGTTTTAGTGAGCACTGTTATTAAGTCTTATTTTAGCTGAAGTTTTTTTACTGTATTCATTCCATATTCGAGAAGTATAATCACTTACAAATTAAATACAAAATAACAAAAAATAATGCAAACTAAATATTTGCCGTCTATATTACAAACACAGATATGCACTGTCATCATCTTTATTATTGCCAATAACCAGTGAAAAATATAATAATTTAAAACTACATTACTATGCTACGATTTAAACGAATATTGTAAACATAAAATAAAAACAAAACTAAATGTAAAAATACGTTTGCGATAAATTAAAAGAGTGTTTTAAGGAAGCGATATTTTTTAATTTCTATGAACTAACTTAATATATTAACTTGGAAACTACATGTTATAAATAAATGTATTTAACATTCATGTACCATATAACATTTTTAAAGTTACCAGATATGTAAAGCTTAGGTTCATTTAAAAAACAATTGAAGACCTGGTTTGCTAAAGGAGCTAAGCGCCAAATTTGACGTTTTTTGTTTTTGATACCAAAAGGTTGTATGAACTGGTGCCCATGTATGGCTAAAGGAGCTAACCGCCAAGTCCACTGTAACCTGCAGAAACAGCATGCGCAAGTCGGCTGCGACGTAACAGCCGTGGCCTTGAGCCTGCTAAAGGAGCTATGAGCCAGTCACAATAGTACCGCTCTCGCCATTGTTTCAGTGTGTAGCTAGTCTCTGCCACAGACAGTCGCCACACATCTTACGCGTGTATTTGCCTGTTTAGTTAGTTCTGTTTAGTTCCTCTGGAAGGGAAGTTCAAATGGAAGGGAGGATTTTTGATTTTGATAAGGCCTCATCTGAATTTCTAAACACTAAACCCTTAAAGATATCAAAGATTACTTGTATGAAGCTAACTTCTACTGATCAGGGAACTGTATATTATAAGAAAAACTATGGTGATCTGGAAGTTTGGGCCAAGGTTAATGTTTTAAAGACTGGTGTGCAAAGAAAAGACATTGCAAGCTTTACTATAGAAAAACTAGAGAACAGCTGTGAGCTAACCCAATGCAATAAAATCGATCTATCTAAGATGATTCCTTATCTGGATGAAAAAAACAAACCATTCTTTCAAGAACTCATTCAGTAAAATGGTGTTTGTTGGTATTTTGATGTAGTTCAGAAAAGTGGTGTTTTGATTTTTTAAAATTCTGAAATGAGCTTTTTTAATTTTTTGTTGACATTAGTTCATTAATTATGTAATAAAGTCTCATTTAACATACTCTAAGATTGAATTTTATTATGTTAAAATAATAAAAGTGGTGTTTTGATAAAACAAATTCTGAAATGAGCTTTTTTAATTTTTTGTTGACATTAATTCTTTAATTATGTAATAAAGTCTCATTTAACATACTCAAAGATTGAATTTTATTATGTTAAAATAATAAAAGTAGTGTTTTGATAAAAAAAAAATTTGAAATGAACTTTTTTAATTTTTTGTTGACATTAGTTCTTTAGTTATGTAATAAAGTCTCATTTATCATACTCTAAGATTGAATTTTATTATGTTAAAATAATAAAATATGTCATTTTACAACTTGTGTACGGTTTTTTTTCGAATTCCCAAAAATGTACTCTTTGGCACTTAGCTCCTTTAGCAAATCAGGTCTTCAATTGTACACAGCAGAATATCCTTCTTGCTGTCTGTTAAAAAGGAGCTAAATGTAATAAAACTTAACAAAGGTAGTTTACTAAAACAACAGTAAGATTGTAACAGATTTCTCAGTACATTCTGGCAAAAGTAAACAATTAAATGCAGGATTGTTTGTGTTTCAGCGTAAATATTTCATTGAAGTACAGTTTTTATATTTTCTTATGAGCTACTTAGATATTTAAAAAAAGAAGAGTATTAAATTTTCCTCATCTTTTACAATTAGCCAACAAACTATGAAAATAAAAAATCGTTTGTGATAAATTTTGTTTGGATTACTATTACGTACACATGCATGATAGTTGGTCTTTGTAAAAAAAAAAAAAAAAAAAAAAACCTGTAGTTGAATCTTTATACATTTTGTATTTACTGCAGGTAAATGAGTAAAGATATAAGTTAATAAAGGAAATAGAGACATCATAATAAACAACAAACATGTTTTATTGTACAAGGCTATTAGAACAACATACATGTACAACAACAAACATTACACAATGTGTACTGTGTGAGCAGCAGGCGGATCGGTCACTGGGTGACGTCACTGAACGTGGCTGGCTTAAACCACGAAAACGGTATAATGCGTCAACCTTGAACTCTAATAACCTTGCGTTGATTCGACGTCAATCAGACAGTCAGTCAGTCATGTAAAAGCCGCTTATGTATACAGGGTTAGTTAAAAGTCTGGAGACACCCCTTTAACTCTCCACCGAGAATTGATAGAACATCCAAACCCGGGGGTTGTTTATAGGTCATGAAATCACACTTCCCCATGCAAAGGGCAACGTTGCCCCCCAACTCAAAATCGGAATTTTTGGGGGCTACTCAATATTTTTAAATGTAAACCCCTAGTGTGTGACCCCTCATTTTGTAGATCTTGATAAAAGAAAACCAACAGTGCAAACTAGAGGTCTCTATCTCATCCATATAAAAAACGCTGGGCGATAAACTGGAAAGAGAATTAACAAATGGAATTGTATTAGACTGTAATGAAACAAAAACCTCTGGCTACAATTTTATTTCCAAGCAGTTACTTACAAGGATAACTTGTCACAGGAGATGCTCAAATTGATGGCCCTCAGCGGTTTGACAATGTGCCAATGCGGTGTAAAAATGTGAAACTGCTCGCTGCAATGTATCTTGAGGAATTTGTTGGATTTCTTGCTGGATTCGATTTCTGAGATCATCAAGATTTTGTGGATTAGTTTTGTAAACTCTATCTTTTACATGGCCCCACAGGAAGTAATCCATTGGCGACAGGTTCGGTGACCTGGCAGGCCACTCAATAGATCCAAGTCTACCAATCCAATGATTTGGGAAAACGTTATCTAAGTACTGGCGAACTTGCAAGCCGTAATGCGGAGGAGCTCCGACTTGTTGGAACCAAATTTGTTCGAAATTATTTACCGGTGCCTGGATAGCTGGAACAATTTGTTGTTGGAGCATAGCTAAGTATACCACAGCATTAAGGTTTCCATTAATAAAGAATGGCCCAATAACTCGTTCTCCCATCATTCCTAGCCATACGTTGATTTTTTGAGGATGTTGTGTGTGTTGTTCTTGAACTCAGAAAGGGATGGTACCATTCCACCAACGAGAATTATGTCGATTAACCATTCAGCATGAAAGTAGCTTCAGCACTGAATACAATATCATTTAGTGTAATTGTTCCGTTATCAATATTTCTCATCATGTCGTCACAAAACTCTACTCTGCGATCGAAGTCATCTTCGTTCAACTCATGAACAAGATGAATTTTATAGGGTTTGAACTTATGCTGATGTAAAATCTTACACACTGATGATTGAGAAATCCCTAATTGTGTAGACAAGGAGTTAGTTGACGCATGTGGGTTTTCAACAATAGACTGCAAAACTTCCAAACACTGCTCCTCGGTTGTTGCTGATTTTTGTCTTACTGACCTAGGACGATTCTTAACAGAGCCTGTTTCTTCAAACCGTTTTATTGTTATTTCAACAGCAGAACTTGTTATAGGGTTTCGTTTAGGAAATGAGTCATTGAATAAATGTGTCACTCCATTGTAAGATTGTATTCGGTCGCCGTAACCTCGCATCATTAACACTATAATCCGTTCACTTTCAGTTAACTCCATAGTAAAGTTGTTCAGAAAATAGAAGTTACTCTGGTCAGTACTAATAAGAGACTGATAAGGATACGGACAATTGTTAACCTCTGAAGACTTGATGGGGGCCAAACCTTGACAAGACTGGACTGGTCTGAGGACTTTGTTTCTACTATAATCAGATTATCTTTTGGGAATTCCCAATAGTCGCCACAGTACAATGCCATTTGATTTTTCTTGTAGTTTATCGCAAAGCGTTTTTGATAGGGATGAGATAGAGACCTCTAGTTTGCGCTGTTAGTTTTCTTTTATCAAGATCTACAAAATGAGGGGTCACACACTAGGGGTTTACATTTAAAAATATTGAGTAGCCCCAAAAATTCCGATTTTGAGTTGGGGGGCAACGTTGCCCTATGCATGGGAAAGTTTGCTTTTATGACCTATAAACAACCCCCGGGTTTGGATTTTCTATCAATGCTCGGTGGAGTGTTAAGGGGGTGTCTATAGACTTTTAAACTAACCCTGTATATAGATTATTTTCTTCTTGAATTTAATCCAAAACCTTGTGTTTTTTTGTGAGCGCATGCACAAAACTAATACAAACAGATTTGATTGCGACTTGAAGTTGATTGAAAAGGGATATTCAATTTGTAAGCTTTCAAATATAAATCCGTCTAGACTATATTTGTTGCGTGCAATCAGAGGAGTGAAATAGAATGACAAGTTGTGATTTGATATTTGTTTTCTCCGAAAAGGGATTCAATATATATTATGGTTTCTGTGATATTGAACGCATTATAGAAATATGCTCGTCGTTTCACTTGACGCTGATTGGTTTTAAAGTGATGGTACATGTTTTATGAAATAAAGAAGTGTTTGAGCATCAGTTGTAACAAAACGTTTTAAAGCAATATTATGGTTCCATATGACTGATTACACGCTGTAACGATTTTATAAGTGTTTCTTTCATCCTATTCGCACCGATGCGCTGGTTACACATTACTCTAACAACACTATTACTTACTCAGTGTGATTCAGGAAGAATCGGAGAAACTTTTAGGACATGTTCTACTAGTGAAAATAAATAAAATAGTAGATATATTGCCTAAACATATGTTTAAAAATTCTTTGTTTGCCTTTTATCCGTTATCTTTTAATTTGTATTCCAAAATTATTAGGTTTTAGCCAATAACTCGGTTACCTTTTAAGGTACAGAAATAATAAAAAACCTTTGTGTTTGTCGTTAAATAAAGGGAATTTTTGTTTGTTGAAATTTTAGTTAAATTTTCAGTTTTCCATACATTTTACATTAAAAATTATAAACGGCCGCCATTTCAAAAATATATGAAAAAGCATTGGATGTGCTTAAGACAACACGTTGGAAGTGATAACTTCTATGACCGATTTATATTTTTATCGGTATTAATATTAGAGGAGAATAAAGGTAACCAAATTACACAAGTCAATATATTGTCAAAAAATATATCATATTTTGAAATTGCATAATTATAATATAATAATTGTTATAACATTATATTATAGTAATATTATTATAAAATTATATTATTATTATATAATAATATTATAATTATTATAAGAATGCGAAAAGTAGTGATCATTGTAATGTAAGCAGTATTTACTTAGTGACTAATGATTTTGAGTGAGGTATTAGTGTATGCACTCTACATAGAATTCTATGAATAATCCAATATGAAAGGGATAATTATTATAATATAATAATAATAATAATATTATAATAACGTATTATAATATATTATGTATCGTCTATTCCCTCTCCATGCGCTTACTTGTCTATATACCGGGTGTCCCACGAAGAGGTCCCTATTTTTGAATTAATATATTAGATGCACCGAACACTCTACAAACCTGAAACTCAACAGTCCTAACATACCCTTTAAGGCCAAATACTTTAAAATTCTTTCTTAATGCGCCTCTATTGTCTATGACAAATACGTGTAACAAATTTCACGTTCCTAGGAGGTAGTTTTTTTTAGATATATAACAAATAACATTTATAGTTTTAGGGGTTGTTTCAACCCTTACAGGTCAAATATTTAAAAATCCTTTCTTATTGCGCCTCTAGTGCTTATGAGCAATATGTGTACCCAATTTCAAGTTCCTAGATGGTATGGTTTTTGAGATACTGTGATCAGTCAGTCAGTGAGTGAGTGAGTGGGTTTTCGATTTTATATATAGAGAGATGTATGATATGTTATTCTTAAGGGTCGGCTTTAGTAAAACAGAAAGCAACCTGCGACTCCAGGTTGGTTATGCGGACATTGCTCATCCTAAATCCATTTAAAACCTGCAATTGTTCAAATAGCGTTTAAAAAAATACCAAACTCTTGGGGACAAAATTCTTCATCCGAATGGCTTGGTAATTTTTCGCTATAATTGATAGTTACAAAGTAAAGAAATATTTAAAATCACCCCATAGCGGCAGTAGGTTACACGGACATTGCTCAGCCTAAATCCATTTAAAACCCGCAATTGTTCAAATAGCGTTTAAAAAAAAATACAAAATTCTTGGGGACAAAATTCTTCATGCGAATGGCTTGGTAGTTTTTCGCTATAACTAATAGTGACAACATAAAACATATTAAAAATCAATGTTTTAAATTGTTAATAAATATTAAACAAAATGCTTTTCTTAGTTTTGGAAAAGCCATTTGCATGCATATTGGTCATAGCTTTAAAATGACATATCGTTCATAATTATCCGATCAAAAATAAAGGAAAATATGAATTTTAATTTAACATTGGTCTTGTGGAGTGTCAGCCAACATGGCCGACAGCTAGAGCCGACCCTTAATTTATTATATTTATGGAAATATTTTACTTTCTCACTATACTGTAGTATCGAGAAAGTATAGTGATCGCAAAAAAAAATCGATGTTGAGATTTTTGAGGAAATATCCGTTTTGGAGCCCCCTGAGTCCAAAAAAATGGTTTTTACAAAATGTCTGTCTGTCTGTATGTATGTATGTCTGTATGTATACAAAGCTAGAGCGAAAACTATTCGATCGATTTCAAACAAATTTCCACTAGACATGTCAAGTAGGCCTGTTTAGATGCACACAAATTTTGAAAAACAACCCCCCTTTTTGGCAAAAAAAACCCAGAAATAATCAGTTATTATGTTTTTCAAAAATTATCAAAACTTTTTTTGTGCATCTATCTGTTTAATAATTTAAATATGTTTGTGAGAAAGTATGTACCAGTTCCTGGTACCGTTTATTTGATTTACAATAGTTTAGTATTTTTGAAGTTCTACCTGGCC
Source organism: Philaenus spumarius (assembly GCA_018207615.1). Classification (NCBI taxonomy): domain Eukaryota; kingdom Metazoa; phylum Arthropoda; class Insecta; order Hemiptera; family Aphrophoridae; genus Philaenus; species Philaenus spumarius. The sequence goes on along the minus strand of JAGFPH010002067.1, from coordinate 38,689 downwards.
GATTTTCGTGTGGTTTGCTTGAATGAAAGAAAATGCCGTCATTATTATAAAAATCAATGATATGCCATTTTTATTTTATTGTTATTATATTTATAAGGGCACTTTTAGGGGATTTTTGGTTTTGGATTGCATCCATGTTGATCCTTATTTGTAGAGTTCAACCGGGCCGATTTTCGTGCGGTTTGTTTTAAATTTAAAAAATATTGTCATTATTTTAAACAAATTTATGAAATGTCAGTTTTGTTTTATTATTATGTTTATAAGAGCACTTTTAGGGTTTTATTGGTTTTAGGTTGCATCCGTATTGATACCTATTTTTGGAGATCTACCTGGCCTCTTTCCTGAGGTTGGTTTTAATTGAAATAGAAATGTTGTCAATTATTACAAAAAAATTACAAAATTTAATTTTGATTTCATCATTGTATTTATAAGGGCACTTTTTTACTTTTTTCGTTTTAAGCTACAACTCTCTATTTATACCTATTTCTGTAGATCTACCGGGTCTATTTTCATTCGGTTTGTTTTAAATAAAAGAAAATTTTATTTAATAAATTATGAAATGTAGGCCTAATTTTTATTTCCATGGTTATATTTGCAAGGTCTTTTTTAGGGTTTTTTGGTTTTATATTAAAAACGTATTAATACCTTTTTCCGAGATTCGTTTGCCGGAGGACGTTTTTACTAACTCATCTAAAACAGCTGTCCTCGGGAGGTTTTTTTACCTAGTTTAAATTATAATCTAAAGTAATAAAATACTATACAGGGGTAATATTATAAGATCCTGCTTAACAAATTTCGACGAAACTTTCATTCAAATTCGCTATTTTTATTTTCAGACAACACATGATATCACGAGAAGAACATTGGACAAAAGAATGCAAGGCTTTTAAAGTAAAATACTGCGCCTAAGTTTGTGGGCTACGCGTCAACAGTATCGTCCTGTGTGAAATTTTTCCATTTTTGGATCGTTGATTCATCTCAAATAGTTTTTCAGGTACAGTAATTTAAAATTGAATATTGAATATTGAATTGAATTGAATATAAGAAAATTACGTTTTAGCGGTGTACCCTATCCAATTTTATAGTTTTATAGATCTCATTCGATGTGGCATCGGGGACGCAATATTTACATATTACAATCGCTTCTGTACCTCAAACAGTTTACTAAATAATTTAATTTATTTTGTTTTTGTTCTTCCATAATAAATTGGGGTTTATTTAACCTTGGGAGCTACAACGCCTTAAGGGGCAAACATTAATTAGTAATTCAAACTTCAAAAGCGATCCTTGACCTTTTGCAAGGTGACACCTTTTTTCATGACAAAGTTAGATTGCACTTACACTTTTTCATAACTACGTCTGTTACTTAAAGACTTAATTAACTTTCAAACAGTCTAGACTTTTAAAATTGCAAATATTAACTCTATAAAATTAGGTATGATATTCCAGTTAAGGACGCAATTGTATTGCATTTTATTTCTTCTCTTATAGCGTGGTTTCCTTGCAATAAAAATATATTTTTTACTACACCTAAATTCTATTTGTAACGGAATATGAAAACAGTTTCTGCTATACATTTATCCAATAGCAAGGTAAAAGTATATTATGTATACTATTATATAAAAATCTAATGTTGTCTGTCTGTGTGTGTGTTACTCAATCACGTAAAAACTACTGGATGGATTTGTATGAAATTTGGGACACATATAGATCATGACCTGGAATGAAACATATTGGCTAATTCGTATTGATTTAAGGGTTGAAACAACCCCTAAAACAATAAATATTAATCTCGTTAAAACTACTTAATGGATTTGAATGACATTTTTCACACATATAGAGATCATGACCTTTAATGAAACGTAGATTAGAATTCATTTTGATTTAACAATATGTACATAAAATATTTAATGACACCCCAAAACGTGTTCTGGAAACCATGATCGGTGCTCATTTACTACTAAAAATCTTAGGTCTGACCTTAAGTTCTTATAGAAGTGCGTTATTAAACGGTACTGTTATTTACTCAATTTTCAAAAGGTTAAAGTTTTAGAACATTAGTCAAAATAAAGGAAACTCGTCACTAGCAATTATTTACCATAGAAGAGCCCTTAGTATTAACACTTAGCACGCTAAGGCATTGTTACACGATGCGGGAATGTAGGACATGCCATTACGGCTGTTGTGTTTATATGCTCAAAACAATGGTTGACAATTTACTGAAAGCTTCTATTGTCTGTCCTTCCTATCTCGTCGTTGCTACAGTTTGTGATTGTATGTATTATTGGTAGAGATCAGCTTCTGTTACGATCCGTTGAAGCAACACATTAATACTTAAAATTTGTTTAAATAAATGTAATACTTCGATCACGCAGATGAACCGTTGACGTGAGTAGAGGGAATTTCCAAATTAGGTTTATATGTTTTAGGGTTTCGACTATTTAGGAAATTGGTCTACTCATGCGTTCGCTGAATAGCTGCCTCCGTGTACGAAATATATTAGTAGAATTTGTTTGCACCTCAGCCTCTAGACCCGGCTTACGCATTGTTTTGTGTTCTTCGACTTTGCGGCCTCGGATTATCTACTGCTTCGCTTCGCTCACAGTGGACCGGCAAAATCCCCACTTGGATTTTAACCGAGCTTTTTTATAGTATTTGGTATTTTACGTATTGATCGGTTTTGGGGGAACCAGACGGTATTTGAGTAAAGCTGGACGTCCCATAGGTCGGTAGAGAGGCGCGACGCGGCGTGGCGCCGTGCGGGCTTCGCGTGGAGAGCCTTGTCCACTCAGAGCGTGACGCGGCACGGCGCAGTAGTTCTCCCACCTGATATTCGTCACCTAAAGTTTATTCGTTTGATCAAATTTCGTGATTCAACTAATTTTCATGTATACAATTCAATTCTTCTGCACTTTGTTATATTAATACTTCATTTTTGGGCAAAGCATATATTCCTAAAGTACTATTAGGCCTAGTTTTGTTAGCAGTCTTGTTGTAGGAACATAAACTCTGGTGTTTTCAAAATAATAAATTTGAAATTGATATATATTTTTATGCAGTTCTATTTATGTACAGTTCCAAACTTTTGTACATTTTGAAAAAAATACAAACAATTTTTACTACTTTTTATGTAGGCCTAAAGTTGAACCTTTTCCTTCCGTTACTGAACATGTTTGTTTCTTGAGCTAATAACTTTGTAAATTTTACATCAATCAATTTGTATTGGCATACATGAATTCTTTGAATCTGTCTCTACAAAAAAGCTATGGAACACGTTTGGATTGGTTTATAATTTTTATATTTGGTGAATTTTTTTTAAAAATATGCTTGCACACGCATCGAAATGGCTTTGCATTGCAAAAAATTAGCATGGACAGTTTAAGGGTTTTAACTAACATTCATGAACTTGAGACATTACGTTTTTGAAATGAACAACAGTTGTATTATAGTTGGTTGCACTGTTGTATTAATACAAATAATAGTCTATAACTTTGTCGCAAAAGTTTTCATTTTTCCTAAAAATACAAATTTTTCAACAAAGTTATAACCTTTTCTACATTTTGTATGAAACAAACCCTTACTTATTTATATTTGCCATAGTTTTTTTATAAAAGGTGAAATACTTTTTTGTATAAATATTGTATGCAAGTAGGTAAAATTATAAGGAAGAGAGACAAAAATTTTTTTGTTAGTAATGAATCTACAAAATAGACTTACCTTTGAATTGCGACACGTGCAGCAAGACTTTGTTGTGGTTGTAGATCAGCCGCCGATATGAGGGTTGGATAGGTACGAATGTTGTCGAGTGCAGTCTAGGTTATCCGAATCTAAACCAAATTCCAACCTAGACCTCGTCCACTAGGTCGCGCTGTGCTACCTCCCCTAATGGACGAAGCTTTTATGTTAGAATTTAAATAAATTTTTCTTTTTATTCAAAAAATTACTCTTAAAATAAAAAATAATATAAATAATTAAATAACTAGTTATATCCAAATGTTTGCTCAAAATAATAAACTTTGCTCGTAAAGTTTTTAAATAATATAATTCTAAACAAAATTATTATTTCGTCGTAAATAAATTTTGTTCGAGCGAGGTAGTTTTCCGCGCCCCGCCGCGCCTCTCTACCAACCTAGTGGACGACCAGCTTAAGAAAACTAAATTTTCAGAATAATATAGTTCTTTTTTAAAATAAAACCCCAAAATGTTTCATTCTAGGTAGTAAAGCCGTTTTTGGATGTTTTTGGCTAGCGCACTCGTCCGAGCGACTTCGTAAACCCACTTTTGTACCAAATAGGACATAACACATATGTATGACATCTTTAATGACGTGGGGAACAGGATCGGTGCTGATTTAACACTCCTGACTTAAGTTTTCACCATAAGAGTCACTGCAATAGTTCATCTTTCCTACGGGAATTCGCTATTAAAGAGCTACCGGCTACCGCACTTTGACCGTCCTGTGGATTAACATGCAAGACAAATCACTGGGCAAAAAGCAGACCCTTGTTCTGAACGCTCATATCGCATTGACCTACTTTCTCACCGTGTTTATATTCTGTTACACAGTTGATAGACCTGACATCATGAACTACTACACACATTTTATTAAATCACAAACCTGACGGGTTTATTCTATTATAAAATCTAAATCATTCGCTTCAGAGTGATTTCACAAAATGGCAAATACTGTGCTAGTTTATTTGTAAAGTTGGTACGACAATGCAGTACTATTTGTTTTGTTATTGGGGAAATATTATGGAATAGTTTAACGTCAAAGGTGGTTTTTGTAAATAGATAGCAAGGGTGGAAATAAAATCAACGTTTCCTCATAAAATATTCACTCATGTAATACGGCTTAAACCAGTTAGTTAATCTCTTCTCTAATGTGATTGTTTAGTCCAGCGGTTCTCATACATTTTGACGTAATTGTGAAATTTTAGTGAAATTGGTTCAGTAGTTTTGGAGATTGTAGAAAAAGTAAGTGGATTAATATTTAAGTTTAAGTGTAGTTAATTCATTTCATCCATTTGGCTTAAGTAATTAAATTGCAAATAGTTATGTATATAACTTAATAACAATATTGTATAATTTTAGATTTATAGGTTGTAGGAAGTTAGCTTAGCTTGTGTTTATTGATAGGGATAAGCAACCCGTTATCAACCCCTTAGACTGTAGTAATTGTAACCTCTAAACACTTAATAGTATGGATAAAGTGTGACATCTTTAGAAAAATCGGTTGAATATTTTTTGAGTCTATAGAGGACAAAGAAACAAAGACGCAAAGAAAAAAACATAAATTTTTATACGGGAAATTACTATAAGTAGTTTACCTGATATTTATAGTCCACCGTGTGACTTTGTTATGCCAATGACTACATATCAATATAGTAGTCATTGGTTATGCTGTCCTGTTTACGACGCGTTTCGAAATCGTAATCTAATTTTCAAGTATAAGATTCACTGCAATAACTCACATTTCCTTTCGGAAATTGGCTTGTAAAATTACTCAAAACATAATAATAAATTAAAAATTTTAAAATAACCCGACACATCAACTAGAAAAGAGCTGATGAATTTCAAACTGAATTTCTTAAATCGTACCTAAGAACCCTCTCGATCAAGTCACCTTTCAAACAGAAAAACTAAATCAAAATCGGTTCTTCCGTTTGGGAATTGCGATGCCACAGGCGAATAAACACGTTAAACTTATAACACTCCACATTTGCGTCAGGGGTTAAAAACAAGAAGATGATAACTAGAACCATTGTATTTGGATAACCTAATAGAACTCAGATCAAATGCAATATTTCGTTCCACTGGAAATTCGACGATAGTGGCGCTATCTATTGGGGAAACGACGGAAGCTGTGTGAAACACCAATGCTACCAATGATTTCTCCCTAGCGCTACCTCGCGGCGCGATCATGCACTATTTTCCCGACAACCTAATTTTCGCCACACTGCTGCCGTACGGATGCAAGATCTATTTATTATTCATGATCTATGCTAGAACTAAGCTGGCGGTTCCGTCTACGATTTGTTGGAACTCTATTTACTTACGTTGTCTACTTAATTCCACGTTGCCTGAAAGCGAAGGGATATCGGACTACTTTGTTTGATATATTCGTTGCCGTTGAAAGGGGTTTCCAATGTTTTCTGCATGCAATGGAATCACTATAAATTACAATCATTTCGTTTCATTTCACCTAATGAAAAATTCGAACAGTCTAGACGGTTTTATTTGTGAAAGTTTGCAAATTAGATTCCTTTTCAATCAGCGTTAAATCTTCTCGCTCGCGTGTTTACGTACGCGCACAAACGTGCACGATTTGAGGTGCGATTCCCTTTTGCGGGAATATTTCAGTCTTCCAACAACTACACACGGGTTACACTTTCCATTTCTTTAAGTTTTATTGTTTGCATGTTTTTGATGCATAGCGTTTCCTCGTACTGCAGGTATACTTCGGTTAGATTGATTTACACTATTTTTGTTCTGTTCTTTGTCATGTTACGACTGTCCATCAATCACAAGTGCTTATTTTCGGTAAAACGTCTTTTTGATGGGCTAATTTAAATTTTTACTAAAACGTGTTTTTATTTAAAAACTAGTAATTAATTGTACACATAACAAATACATAATTTAGAAACAACAAATTTTATATAAGCCTACCTAATTTTTTTTTTATGCTGAGGGGATTTTAACTCCGTAAATGTGTACAGTTTACAACTGTAGGAATATTTGTTAAAATGTTGTATTTATATACATTAAAAGGGATTCTACCCCTGCTCGATTCACTCGCCAACTCTTGCGGTGATATAGTGTGATATCAATGCAAACATATTATTGCTTTTTGTGTTATTTTTACGGAAATGATGAATGACTTGCACAGAAGCAATTGAGGGGGTAGGGGTGGGGTAGTAGTGAGCTGTATAAAATGTGACAGAGGTTGAATTATACACGCACTATCTTCATTATGTTTTAATTTTTCGGAAATGAGTGATTAGGACTGAGGCACATGGATCTAAGTTGGGTTGTGGGGGTAGCTGTGACCTGTACACAACTTAAGGCATAGATCGAAATAGACACGCAATATCGCCAACATTTGTCCACAAAATCCATAATTAATTGTTCAATTTTTGTACAGGAATTCTAAATATTTTCGGAATAAAAAGTAGCCTAAAATATTCTCTGAAAAGTTCTCTACTTGTTTATGCAAGTTTCGTCTAAATCGGTTCATCCATTCCGGAGATTAGCCTGGACAAACAAACCAGACAGGCAGACAAAACATTTATAAATGTGTGTTTAGGTTTTGGTAATGTGTGAATAACCACACGAGCTTAGAAAAAAGCTTATATTTTGAAATCACAGACAAGCAATTAAATTTTATTTATATGTTTAGATTATGTATCAAAATGAAGATAAAAATATTATATTTTAATTGCTTTTTATTGCATATTGATATATGAAATGATTTAGAAGTTATTAATTTAATAATAAAGAAATTACTAATCGAATATGTTTACATGTTATACTAACATGTACGAATGTGTCCGAAGTTAAAATAATGGGTATCTCTTCTTTAAATTTCTATAAACGAATATACTGATGATACAAGGCTGTATTTATATTCATGTTTTAACCTCGAAGCAAATCTTATAACGTATTGTAACCTACATTAGTTCCATAACTCGTATTTAAACCATGACATTATATTATTGATTGAAGATGTAAACATAACCGAAAGTATAATCTACGCTAGGTTTTGTATTGCAGATGATGGGTGAAATCAGATGTTATATTATGTTGTTACTCACTCACGTACGCTCGCTTTTATTGGAGTTGATAGAAGAGAAAACATCCATTTGATCGTGTTAATCTCCTTAAAAGCACACTTTTTCAACGGAAATAAACTCACAGGGTGTTCCTAAAACCATAGCTGGATGTGTTATACAGGATTGGATGGTATACGTTGAAATAAATCTAAAACGATCAGTGAGTTTTTTTCAAATTCGGCTTAGTTTAGTCGAAGTCCGTATATTTTTTTACAAAAACTCACTGTAACTACAGAAATAGATAAAATATTGAGTTCAAATTTAGTATAAGCATTTTGTATGTTACGATTAACAAGTGTACCAAACACAAAGCATTAATTTTTATAATTTTTAAAATGTCGACCATTACAAATGTTTGGAATATCTTGAAATTCTTTATTAAAAAAATTACAAGAGACAAAATATTTTAACTTTTTAATGACAGACAATATGTTTTTTTCGTTTCTTTAGGTCAAATGATGATGACCGAGTAATTGACAAAATAAAACTGAAAACATCCAAAATTAGCCTAAAACGAATATTTTGTTAAATCTATATAAATATAAATAAAAGTGTCTGTTTGTGATTTCAAAATATAAGCTTTTTTTCTAAGATCATATAGTTATTCACACATTACAAAAACATAAACACACATTTGTAATTTTTTTTACTGTCTGTCTGTCTGTTTGGCCGGGTTAATTTTCGGAATGGCTGAACCGATTTTGACGAAAGTTTCATTAACATGTAGAAGACTTATCAGGGAATATTTTCGGCTACTTTTTATTCCTAAAAAAAAAAAAACTACTGTACAAAAATTTAAAAATTATGGATTTTGTGGAAAATAAATGTTGGGGATATTAACATGAATACATTGAGAACTTGTTTTACAATAACTAACTAAGCGCTCAGATGGTAGAGCGCTCGCTTAGCAGGTGGGGAGGTATTGTCTTTTGAACTTGTTAACACAAATTGTTATTGATCTATGATTTTTTTACAAGATATTCTATTATAGTTTTAGTTAGTTATTATATTCGTATAACCTCACACCCAGACTAATCCTTAATCAGCTTTCAAATCATAATAAATATTGTAATCACATTCTGCCAGTGCTTTATACACGAATAAATTAATTACACAGCCATATTAAGTGTAATTATTTTTTTCAAAAAAATGTTAGTAACATTTTAATGTTTTTTTGCATATTTCAATGCGTTATTATTAGCATTTTCTCCGCGTGTTTAGATGATTTTTTTCGAAAAAACCAAGTTATAATTAATTGGTAAATGTACTTTATTATCAAATTAAATGTAACCGTATTGTGTAATATATTTTATAAGAAAATAGACTATCGTGCGTATGTTTTACAATGTAATATAATATATGAATTGTATTACATTTATTTCAAAGCATTTATATATATAAATCAAATTGAAGTGTGTGTCTGTGTTTTCAAAATTAATACTTTTTCTAAGCTCAAATGGTTATGCACACTTTACCAAAATCTAAACATGCATTTAAATGTTTTTTCGTCTGTCTGTCTTATTATCTGTCTGTTTGTTCGTTCGGGCTAGTCTCCAGAATGGCTGAACAAATTTGACGAACCTTTCATTTGCACGTGGAGGACTTTCAGAGATTAATCTAGGAAGCTTTTAATCCCGGAAATATTTAGGGTTCCTATTGAAAAATAGAAAAAAATAAAAAATTAGGGGTTTCGTGAACGGACGTGACACGCGACCTTTATAAATAAAACAACAGATTTGGATCAAAAGCTGTCATAGTGTTAACTTTGTCAAGATTGTCTGTGTTTTATTTTACTCTATACGCTGGTTTAACCGTTAAATATATATCAAAACAGTATGCAATAATGTGGAACGAACTCATAGATGTTACATACACCTCAAAACCTGATTTGTAATCGTTATGTTCCTTCGGGAGTAATGCGTGACAAATTGACAGAAAACGATATTTTTAGCGTTTATTGGTGCATGGATAATAATTTACGCAGGCCTAAATTTGATGCATAGATCGATTTGGGCAAAACTCACTGTGCGTTTTTGGGCCATGGAACTTGGATCTAAAATAGTTGTTTTTAACTGTGTGTAATATCAAAGGAACAATATTTAACCGATAGTTATTTTATTTATTTAATCACATTTGTGAGCGAAGCCACAGGTACCAGCTAGTAGTTTTAATAAATGAAATAAAATCCACAGCTCTGAAATGCATTACGAATTCAAATGTGGCTCTTAACCTTTTACAAATAGTGACTGATAATATGTTTCAATAATGCTAAAACAGTATCAAATAATAAAAATAGCAACAACATTTGCAAACCTCTAAATAAATAAGAATATACCAAAAGAATGGGTTGGAAGGAATAAATGTTCTGCTAAACTGCCATTTATGCATATTCCTTAAATTAATAAATTCAACACAACAGCAACCAATACATTAAGTAGCCGGATATTGCGTCTCCAGTTATGTATTGCTTTTTTATTATTAAAACGAAGCAATATTATGTTTCGATATTCTACAAAAATAAACTCTGGAATTCAGTATTTAATATTGCAAGCGTTTTATTCGGTTCGATATTGAAGCAAATGGAAATCTACATTTTAAAATCGAGGTCGATACTTAATAGTTGCAATAAAATATACGTGTTGTCTTGTGTTGAATAACCAAAAGAAATGTTTAAATTATAAATATTTTGAAATTGACTATTTTGAGTTTTGGAAATCTAGAATATTCGACCACTTAGCTGAACCGCAGACGTGAGTTGAGCGAATTTCCAAAAATTAAGTTTATATGTTTTAGAGTTTCAAACAACTATTTTTGGGAAATAGGTCGACTCAAGAATGCGCTGAACGAAATATATAAGTAGAATTTGTTTGCTCTCAGCCTCTAACCCCGGCTGACACGCTGTTTCGTTCCGTTCGCAGCGGTTGCACCTCGACCTTGCTGCCTATGATTTTGGACTGCTTCACTTTGCTCGTAGCAGACAAGCATCGGCCTTCGACCTTGTAACAGAATCTGGCCACGGTAAAGTCCCCTCGTGGATTTAAACCAAGTACCTTTGTAGTATTTTATGTTTCGATCGATTTTGGGGGAACCAGTCGACATGTGCAGAATATGCTCCTATATTGATTTGTTTAGATAAACCCCAAAAACGTCTCATTCTAGCACGAAAAATCTCAGAAACCCTTTACTTCCTATCAAAGTGCTTCCGGTAGTTGGATTTTTTGACTTACGAACATGCCCGAGCCACCCATAAAACCAATATGTACCAAATTTGGACAAAAATCGGACGTAAACTGCGGCCATTAGAGTGCGAACATGGTGATTTTTTAAAGTCAGCCAGCAAACTTTAAATGGGGAACCTTTCCTCTTTTTTTGAGAAATTAAAAAAATTGTAGATAAATTATTTGTAAATGGCATCCATTTTTTCAATCTTGAGGTCAACTTTGAAATTTCTTACGAAAAACCACATTTTTATGATTTGGCTTTTTCATGCAATTTTAAGACTTTTTTATTCTTGGTGTTCTTTTGATAAACTTAACCGTTTAGCCGCTAGGAGCGATGTAAATTTCAGAAACTCTTATTTCAACAATTAATTATTATATTATATTGTATGTGAGTACTCACGTCTGTTGATCCTTTTTTTTTTTAATAAAACAATTGCAATTTCGGGCATGAAATACCCATCATCAAGTTTTATAAATATATCACATACACAAGAACATAAAAACACAGTCAAACACGCACTTTTTTATTTCGAGCATTGGTGTGCACACCGCATCAGTTGTTTAAAATGGTACTGATTGACGTTAGGTTATGCAACGATATTGGACCGTGTCCCCTTCCCTTGTCTTGTGATTACCGTATCATACAATAGGTTTGACTTAAATGACAGCTGATCGTTCAATATGTTGTTGGGTTCAGCTTTTAAACCTTTGTAAATTTCAAATTCCTCTAACGCGTTTAGAGTATTTCCCTTCTTACATTTATGTAATATACTCATGTTAGTGTTAATATCAGTACATGAATGGAGGTTATTGTTAAGATGTTCGGCATATGTGGATTTGATAGCTCTAAGGTTGCTAGGTGGCAAATGTTCTTTGAACCTAATGTTAAATGGACGTCCAGTTTGTCCTATGTAGAAACTAGGACAATCATTGCATATTAACTTGTAGACACCGGTTGTTTTATATTCGTCGAATTTTTCTCTAGTTTTTGGTTTGAGTAGAAATTCCAACTTATTAGTGGTACGGAACGTGAGAATGATGTTATTACTGGCCATTATATTCTTTAAAGTGTTGTTGAACATGTTACCATAAACACATGAAGCATATTATTTATTTTCACTATTATTACACTTAGTTGTTATCTTTTGTGTCATTTTCTTTTTCTTATGCTTACTTATTAATTGGTCCACGATAGTGGTCCTGTAGCCGTTAGCTTGTGCGATGTGTTTAATAATATTCCTTTCTCTCTCATAATTTGTTACGAACAAGGGTACGGATAAAAGTCTATATAAAAGGCTATTATAAGCGGCTAGTTTTTGCTCTAATGGATGGTGAGAAGATTTGTGTATGGTTTTATCTGTAGTTGTAGGTTTTCTGTATATGTTGAATGCGATTCTTGTATTGTTCCGAGATAAGTTCAGGTCTAAGTAATTCAGGTCATTGTTATTTTCGATTTCTGCGGTAAAGGTGAGGTTGGGGTGAATATTATTTATAAAATTGGTTAAAAGGCATAATTGTCTGTCGCTGCCATTAAATACAACAATGGTATCATCGACATATCTGTTGACTTTATGTGCGTGACTTTAAAAAAAAGTACGTGTTTGACTTTAACGATCTCCACACGGAGTGAAATATATGTGTGATTTTATGTTCCTGTGTTATGTGATATATTTATGAAACCTGATGATGGGTATTTCACGCCCGAAATTGCAATTGTTTTATTAAGAAAAAACAAAAAGGATCAACAGACGTGAGTACTCACGTACAATATAATATAATTATATAATTGATCCGTGGCTAATATGATTGATTCAAAAATTAATTAATTATTAATGAGGGATGTTTTACCATTTGCAAACAATAAAATTTAACTAAAATGCAATATTCTTTTACAATGGAATGTTAAAAAGCTCTTGCAATTTCATAAATACTTTTTTTATACAAAAAACGTACTTAAATTACTGTTAAAAGTTGCTAAATAGCTTACAAGACAACTATACTATTTTTACAGATAATCCTACACCGTAAAGCGTAGCCTAGATAGTATGTTAAGAATATTGAAAAATGGCGGCCATTTACAAATAATTTAACTACATATTTTTTTATTTCTCGAAAAACAAGGAAAGGTTCCCCGTTTAAAGTTTATTGTAACTTTTATAGTTCCTGAGATACCAATGGTGGCCCACTTCAAAAAATGATAATGTGTACTTATATATGCAGGGTGTTTATTAAATAGGACGCCGAACTTCTAGAGTGGGTTCCTTACACAAATATATATAAAAAAGTTTCTATAAACATGTGTTCGTTTTCCATCCTTCGTTTTCCAGATATCCGCCATTTTTTTACAAAATAATTCATATATAGAGAAATGTTTGACTGATTGAGTTCAAACTTGACTTGAAATTTAACCTAACAATGTTCTGTCTCAAGAAAAATAAGCGATTATATCCAATCATGATTTTCAATATGGCGGATTTTTGAAATTTTCAAATGTAAATTACTCAAAACCCGAACAAATCTGGAAAACGAAGCATTTCCGCACCTATGTTTGAACAATTTTCTTACTTTTAGCTGTATAATCATTTCCTGAAGTATAACCCGTTCCTTCTGAAACACCATGTAGGCCTATATCTCTAAAGACGCGGAATTCGTTAATAAACTCCTGTTACTTTTTATTGTAGGTAATGTAATACTAGAGACCTTATAAACATACACAATTCATTAGACTGACTTAATATTGTATTAGTTTTCTTTCAGAATCAGTTAACCAACTCATATGTAAATCCATTTCATCTTTGTTAAATACAAACACGACATGAGTTGTAAATCCAGCAAAGGAAAACCTTATTGTAATCCGATGTGTCGTTCTTCTGTCTCATTTGCTAACCTTTCATATCACTTTATAGCTACAGAGTCTGAAGTATAACCCTATTGAAATTGACAACAATCGACGGAAAAAGTTTCAGGAGCGAACCTTAGTTTTTCTTTTTAGCGAGATGTTTTGTTTAGCTGCGGAGTTGTATTTGTGCGGCCAAGCGGCACACTTTGTCTTGAATAAATGGGTTCTTTGAAAAGTAAGGTGATAATTTCAATTTACTACAGAATATAACATTTTTATAATTTTACATCTTGAGTTTATATTTACTACTAGCTGGCCCGACCCGGCTTTGCACGGATAGACAAATCAAAGTTAAATGTATATTAACAAAAAATATATTATATCAATAAATATATTGCACTATGTATTTCTTATAGAGATTTTTAGTAATTTTGACCCCCCCAAACCTCCCTAAAATTTTGAATTTTTAAAAACTCTTTCTTAGCGAGCACCTAAAGGAAGCTACATAATAAATTTCATTCCAATCCGTTCCGTGTTTCTTTTTAGTAACTTTGACCCCCCAAACCGCAAAAAAATTTCGATTTTTTTAAAACAATTTCTTAGCGAGTACCTAGGGCCCTAGAGGAAGCTACATACCAAATT
>JAGFPH010002067.1:8971-22445 GCA_018207615.1 Philaenus spumarius | reverse complement strand
ACCTAAAAGAGCGGTTGGTTGTGAAGAATAATAAACTGATTCTAAATTCGCTAAGTTGGTTGCTATGGCAATGAATGCAAATCCTACAAATATGTGTTGCTAAGCTTTTGATTCGAATCAGCTATTTTATCTGATATAGGGATTGGAGTGAACCCATTTTTACTTAAAAATTTAGCAAAAATCCTTTCTTTGTGCGCGTTTATGACTTCATAAGGAATATACATTTAAATCTTTTATTTTTATCTTAATTAGTTTTTACTCTATGTTGATTCTCAGTCAGTCAGTCGGCTTATATATACACTAGGGGCGTCGGTCCTGCTTGCTTCGCTCACCACCCCGGCGGCAACCCATGGCATTGTACACTCTAATATTTTCACAGAAACGACGATTGTCCGGTATCCTATACATAGCTAATGTAAGACAGAGATCGAAATATACACGACCATTCCCTAAGTCGAATTGCGGCATGCGTTGTAATTTCACCATTCATATTTAAATAATCAATAATCAACATTTCAAACAAATTTTGACATTACCAACTCAAGGAAGCAAATAATTTGTAACTACATATGTTTTACTTAAATATTACAGGTAGTTGTGTCGGATATTTGAAAGTGTTGATATCGGTTCTATCGGATACTGGAAGATGTGAATTTAAAGAAACTGCTCTTGGAGCCCAACTAATAATATTAATAATAATTTTATTTCCAGATCCTACATTACAATTTACCTTGGAAATTATATCAATTACCGCAACCAGTTTTAGGTAATTGGTGTGTAATAAAAAATAAACAAAATAAAACCATATAAATATACAAAATTAATTAGTCCAATAATAACCAACTAATCCGGTGCCACTGCAGCTGTGTGATTCGCTGTATCACCACTTACAATCAAAACATAATACTAGTAATAAAAATGAAATTTTTTAGACATATACTAAAATAAGAATACAAATTTATAAGGTATAGACAATTACAGATGAGGTGCCACGCATGTATGAGAAGAAGACCAAGATCAGAATCCTCCTCAACCCAACAAAAGCATCAACAAAGAGATCCGTTCCGTTCCTCCTCATCATTCGTACACTCTAAGTAAATCATCAATGACACTGAACGTTAACAGCCAATTTTTCACCTTCATCAGAAAATTATATAATTTACTAATTTGCTTCAGCTGAAGCGGACGGTGGTTAAATACTTTGGGACCGACAAACAGAAAAGAACTTCGGAACCAGGTCTTATTAGTGAACTGCGGGAACGGATTGTCCAAGTCCCATATAGTACAAACAAGTAACAGTTAATACATTGCGAATTTTGATTCAATTAGGTTGATCAATAGCGCATGCAATTAAATATCTACGTTTCGTATTAAGATGGTATTTGTGTACATGTTCTGTTCGGGTGCACGAAATCTAATTATGTAAGATTTAATTTACGATAAAGTAACTTGTCAAGGAAGTTAATAATTTAGAGCTATTGTCGAGTGCAAGAAATATACGTGAGTGGAATGTATTATCATAAAGTTTGTATTGTGCATAAAGGTTTGTTACTTATATTTATAACTTTTTCTGTTACATAAAAAAAGTTCTTCATTTGACAAATTGTCATGAAACCTACTTTCAGCCTTTAAAAGATTTATTACCAAAGACGTAAAATCACTAATTCTATGACTGTTCGTTAGATCAAGTCAATTTGAAGTACGGTTGGGTTAAGGACTTGGCACTTGAGGTTTACGCACGGGCCTGGCTTGAGGCTATCAGCACAGCGTAGTAAAACCTGGCTAGACGTTACAGTCCTGCGCAAAGCTTATTTTATCACTGTACTGAGCACTGAGTAAAGGTAGGCGCGCACTTGTCGACATCGGTCGCAACGCGTGCATCGGACGGATCGGATTTATTTTTACGACTGCGCTCACAGAATTTGGAAGTTCGGCTTCCCATGCATTAGTCACGTGGCATTCGCAGTGTAAGGTTCGTCTCGTCCCTTGTGTATAATTGTTTTTGTGAAAAGTGTGTTCATTATAAAGTATACCTGCAGTATGGCTAGAGAAGAAGAAGAAGTAATGCTAATTAGTTGCTTGATGACAGAAGAAGAAGAGGAAAAACAGGAAGGGGCGCGAAAGAGGTCCATTTGGGTTCACCAAATCAAACATAAGAGTCAGTAGCATGGAGAATATCACACATTATTTCCGGATCTTACTAATGATGAAGCCAGATTGTTGCAATACTTCCGTCTGACTATACCCACTTTTTGAACTGATGAACATCCTGGGACCACATTTAGATAGGCAAAATACTACATAAAGTCGTGCAATTGATTGAGGAAGCCTTGGATCACGATCAATCCATCATGATTGAGAAGGCGAACAACTGAAATAATCCGCTTCCGCTCCGTACGGAGTAAAGCTGAGTGCCCTCACAGTTCGGGATTCCCAAGGTCGTCGGTCGCTCCGTATCGGATTGACTGTCCTCTCGAGAATCCTCGTCAGCATTGCCGATATCCGTTAATATGCGAACGCACTCTCACTATTACGAGTTTACAGTTTAGTTGATAGAATGGGCCTTATGGAGGCTTGCCGCGCTACTACCTGACCTAACTACGTCAGCTCCTATTCACTGCCACATTGAATTACGAATATCCTTATCTCAGTGTTTAATTCAAGCTCCAAATTTCTTCATTTAATTAACGTACCTCATGTTTAAGTAAACCCCATTATATATTCTTCATAACTAGTTTAAATGAGTTTTATGAGGTTGTGATGTGGATGTTTTTATGTTGGCTACTAGCATAAGATCTCCGTTGCGCGAAGTAAACTGTAAACGCGCAATAGAAACAGTGTCATTAATAATAAATGCCTATCCATTCGATGCCCGGGCTGCTTCCGATGACGAAAAGTGGGTCTCTATCTTTAGGGAGTAGGCTAACAGAAACAGGGCATTTATAGTGGGGATAAAAACTAGGTTTTCGCACGATACCCCCTAGTGCCAAGAACGAGTGATTCAACTTGTGTAAATGATTTCTGTTGTTTTGCCTCAATGGACCGGTTTTGCTTCATAAATACCTCCCTCTCTTCGTTTTATTTCGTTTCGCCTTGCATTATGACAAAGTGTATGTTTTAATTGACAATGGTGTCCATTTTATTGATGGTCATTAATCAATAAAACTAATTTTTTATTCGTTCGACAATGACTGAGAGTATGATTTCAAATAGTGTCAGTGTGTGGAGTAAATAGTGAACCTCAGCCAGTGGAATATGGCGTCATTCAGGGGTCAACGTTAGGACCCATTCTTTTTTAATTTATATAAATAATTTGTCTAAAATCAATATAGACGGGAAATTTTACCTATTTGCGGACGATACGGCTATTTTATTCGAAGGTAATAGTTGGGAAGAAGTACACGGGAAGGTTTTAAGGGATTTGTCGGTAGTGAAAAAGTGGTTTGATCAAAATTGTTTAACACTTAACATATCTAAAACAAAGTTCCTTCCTATAGCCCTTAGGTCCAATAGTGATTGTCCCTACGAAAGCATTAAGTTGCATTCGTGTGGGAATTACTTAAGTAAGTACTGTGCCTGTAGATACATTGATAGAGTTGACACAAAAATACTTAGGTGTCCTGTTTGATAAACGTTTAAATTGGTCTGCTCATGTTGACTATTTGAGTCGAAAAATTAGAAAGTTAATTTATGTTTTTAAAAATTTAAATGAAATATTATATTTTTGTGAAATAAGACAGTTGTACTTTGCATATTGTCAATCTTTGCTTTTGGGGGGGATAATAGTTTGGGGATGTGCCTGTAAATCCATTCTGGCCCCTTTAGATGTTGTTCAGAGATCAGTTATGAAAATGGCGCTGCGTAAACCAAAACGACACCCATCTGAAGAGCTGTTTAACCTTTTTAACGTATTTAATATCAGACAACTTTTTATAAAAACTCTCTTAACTTTTTTGCATAAGAATTCAAATTCCATTTTGTCCATTTTGAACCATTCACATTTTACACGGCATTCTCAAACAGTGGGTATAAGGACAGATAGGCTTTATAAATCTGTATCCACCACAAATTCGTACTATGTATCACAGATCCTTTTTCGTAACATTCCAAGAAACTTGAGATTATTTAGTAATTATGAAATTAAGGTTTATAAAAGGCAAATTACTTTATGGTTGCGGGAAGTAGGAAGAGACTATTGTGAGTCCGCAATTTCATCGGAGTACGCATAGTGTTTTGTTTACATGGATATTTTGTGGTGTCACTGAAGTGACGTTGTTGTTCTGATGCTGATCTTATTTATTATTTTTTACACTAAACAAATTTTGTTTTTTCTTTTTTTCTCTCTTTTATTGTCATAAATTACATTTTATGTTGTGCACGACTCGTGTCCACGCACAGGCCTCGTGCCTATGTGGGCACTATTCAATAGTATTATATTTGTTGTAACTTTGTATTTGTGAAATTTGTTATATGGAAATAAAAAAATAAATAAAAAAAATAAATAAATACATTTGGTATTTGAAATATGAAGTGTAAGCAATATTGATATTTAAATTTGAGACATATAGTGAAGGCACGAGCGTTAAAATACTTGCGACGTCGAATTCATTTCATAATGTAAAAGTTTTAATGAAGGAAAAGGGAAGTCAAAATGAAAGAGGGAAGTCAAAACTTTATCGTGGGACTTGCAGTTCTCTTTCAAGTATTACAAAGGCTTTCCTAACATAATTCAGACTTTGTCAATTTATCAGCTATAGGTGCATTACTATGTAAACGAAGACAACTTCTAAACGTTTCGCTGTATTACATTTAAATGAAACATGAGAAATGTTAAACACTCTTAATAGTTGAGCAAGTTTACAGTGTATTCTACTTGTAACAGCTGGTTTAGATAAATAACAATATTTTACTAGGGGAGACCCCTGCGTGCTCCGCACACCAACCCCTAATGAAACCTTCTAAAAACATATGTTATGTTTTATTTATAATAAAGGTGTAGGATTAGTAATAACCTTAAAACTAAGATGGTAAATGATGTTAAATCAAATTATTTCGTATATTTTATAATAACAGTTATAATAAAGGTTAAAGGAACCAGTAAGGCTTGGGTGTACACTTAAGACTTAACCAAAAAGTTACTCACTATCAATTACCTTTTATTATCAATAAATATTCCTACTATATGTCTTATTTACTTTTAATTTGGATGCAACAAAGTTTTTTCTTTATTTTTAAATTCATTAACGCAAGTTTTTATTGGTTTGTATGTGTTGAAACATGTGTTGATTCAGTATAGGCCTAATTTAAAATATTATTTTGTACTAAAAGCTTTACATCCGTATCAACTGTATTATATGTTATTTAAAAATTATTACGTACTTCCACGAAAGCAGCTGGATTAGTTTGTTTCTTATTATAAATAGCTGTTTTGTATAGAAATGGGTTTTTAATTTATTCCATGTTAATCTTGGGGGGAAACCCCGACCTTTGTGATTAGCCATTAAGGATAAGAATTTTTGACATCTAAAACCTTATTGCAAAACGTCGAAATGTGACGAATTTTTTGACAACTCAAACATTAAATTTGGTCCAGACCATGGCCGTATCCAGAATGATATTTCATGGGGGAGTGGGGGGGGGGGGGGCGAGAGCTCAAAAGTTTAGCATACCAAATAAAAGACTTATGTGTAAGTTAAAAAACATTTATTAAAATAGGTTTGATAAACATAATACATAAATATTATTATTTACAACAACAAATTCAGTTTTTTGAGCACTTTCACGAGCGAATTGATTTAGAACCTCTTCCGGATCCAATTTAATGTCTTTGTGAACAGACATTAAAGCCAAACCAGATAATCTATCCCCTGACATTGAATTTCTCAGCCATGTTTTCAATCTGGTTAGTGTAGAAAAGCTCCTTTCAGGTCTCGCAGTTGATACTGGTAAAGTGATGAGGACCTTGAGCAAATTGTAAATATTTGGAAATAACTGGTCGTTACAGACATCGGCTTCTAGACCATTAGTTGAAATTATATTATTTTTTTTAGCCCACATGGTTTTCCAGATATCATGCTCCGATAAAAAAATATCTTTGTCAAAAAACTTTTCATGTAGGTTTAGGCTGTCCAAAGTTTTTACGTCTAGATCGACGTTGAGAAATTTTTTGAGAAGCAACCTACATAGGGTTGATATTATGATATCATGGTTTGCAAATCTGGAATCTAATTGTTCTATTGTTGTAATCTATAAAATCATCAAAAAATGGGATTGCTATAGCAATCCTATAGTAAGCCTCTGCTGAATCAGTGGTGATATTCACTCGATTCTTTTGTCTTGATGTTATCCTAGGCATACTGATCTTATAGCCTACAGTTTGAAGGATAGGCTACTTTTTGCTTCGGTATATATTTTTCTTTGCTATGGGGTTTTTCACGTTTATTATATATTCTATTGCTTCAGACAAATCAGAATTTACTGTTTGTATTGGTTTGCTAATAGTTAACGTGAAAGAAAACAAAAACTCGGCTGTACAGAGACTAATGACAAATTCCGTGGATAAGATACTTTTTACATAGTCATTTGCTTTCAAGGAAGTTGAAATGTCGCTGGATTCTGTGAGTTCTTTTAAAATATCTACGATAGACTTGTAGATTTTTTTAAATCGTAAAAGTCCATTATGGTTCTCCACCCATCTGGTCTCACACGTAGCTGTCAACATCGTACACTTACTGTTGGCAAATTCTTTTCCACATGCATTTTAAGGCAACTAGTTCGTTTTGGAATTCCTACATCACTACCTAATATTGTGATATTTTCATTTTTGACGGAACTTTCTGCAACATTTGATTGTTCAAAGTTTTCACTGCTACTCATACTGCTTGAACTCGCACTCGAACAAGCTGTCTCACTACAGTCTTTATTTTTGAAAGTTAAAACTAAACAATGTATTCGCACTTTCTTTTATTCATTTTTATAAATTCTAACCAAAAGCTTAGTATGAACTGAATCGATAAGCACCAATCAACTAAACAAAATTAGGAATTTAGGCATAAATCCGATACGGAGGCACTAGGTTTGAGGAGTGGTGGGGGCATGAGTTGGTTGCTTCACCATTCTCACCCTTTGCTTCTTGTTTAAAGAGGCGTGGTGGGTTTCCATGCCAACTCATACCCCACACATTCTGCAGTAAACAAATCGTTTAAAAGAAAAAACGGTTAAGTACTAAAAAGAAGTAAATTCGTAAAAACCGTTGACTAAATTGGCGGGAAACAAAACCGTTTGAAGTAGTTAGTGGGAAATTGAAGAAATTTAACAACTGCCGGGAAATTTCACAATTTGAAGAGTTCTGAAAAAATCAACAGGCATAATAAAAAAATGTGTAAAAATCGTTAAACATTTTTGAACCCTAAATTCAAAAAAGCTTTGAGTATATATTTCAAATCTGTTTTTGCCGAATCTTATATAAAAACTTCATACCAATGAAGTATTTTTTTTAGATTATGAATAGTGATCGTGAAATATGAAATAAATTATAAAAATCCATATTTTCGGTTATAATTTTGATCTTGTTAGGTGTGAATTATTTTGTTTCGTAATTTTTATAAGTGGAATCCTGATCCACTATAATGGGTTATAACCTTACAACACAACACCCATGAGTGTTTTTTTTTATTTTAATTTTTACTATAGGCAACAGAGATGGCATATGGCGTTCAATATTTGGCTTACATTTGAATATTTAGCATTGACATTTCTAGATTGATAACCTCTTCATGTACATAATGATTAAATGTAATTTTTTGTATTAACTAAATTAAAAATCACGTCAATTCAGGAAATAAGAATGAAAACTAATCGGAAATAACTGAAAAGAAACAAAAAGTTCACCATACCTTCTAAACTTGATGTAGCTTGTTTTTGCTTTTTTGCTTACAATTGTAAGGTGATAAAAGGTGTAGGACGTCAGCCATATTACAAACCCCTTTGCTTAACAAAAAATCCACCAAAACTCCTTTCCTAGCTCATATGTACGAGTATCAATGTTGTCAAATAAGTAAAAATATAACATTACAGAATAATAATAATGAAATAAGAGAGGAAGCAGGATTTGTTATGTTTGAGGTATATGTTATGCAATTTTAAAATAAGCATTGCAAATTTCAACCATTGCAAATTGTCTGAATTCGGCCATGGTCCAGACATAAGGGAGGAGAATTGTGTTCACAAAAAACTGCTTCACGTATTATATATAAGGATTTGAGGTTGTGCTGTAAAATGTGAAATAATTTTCGTATTACATACATAATCCATACATTTGTACCTATATTTACCAGCAGGTGTTTTACTTTCTCACTATACTATAGAATAGAGAAAGTATAGGGATCGCAAAAAAATCGATGTTGAGATTTTTTTTGGAAATATCCGTTTTGAGCCCAAAAAAGTGTTTTTTTTACAAAATGTCTGTATGCTATGTCTGTTTGTCTGCCTGTATGTATACAAAGCTAGAGAGAAAACTATTCAATCGATTTCGAACAAATTTGCAGCAAACATGTCAATCAGGCCTGTAGAGATGCAAGAAAAAAGTTTTGAAAAAATTTGAAAAACCCCCTTTCTGGCCAAAAACCCCAAAAATCAGTTATTATTTTTTTGTAAAAAATACGGCTCTAACGATTTTGATAAAATTTGGCTTATTTTTAGCCTTTAATGTACCCTACCATACGCAAAAAACAGCATCTTTCTAAAAATTGTCGTTTAGCTAGTAATAATAATAACTGATTTTTGGGGGTTTTTGGTCAAAATGGGGGTTGTTTTTCAAAATGTTTTAAAACCTTTTTTTCGTGCATCTATATGGGCCTAATTGGCATGTTTGGTGCAAACTTGTTCTGAATCAATCGAGTAGTTTTCTCTCTAACTAATAATAATAATATTAATTAGTTACTCTGTGACTTTAAGGTATCCCCTCTCCTACTTTAATACAATTATGAATTCACAGTGAATCTGTTTAATAATTTAAATATGTTTGTGAGAAAATATGTGCCAGTTTCTGGTACCGTTTATTTACTTGGTTTATTAGCATATGGTATTAGCAAAACGGGTCAAGTCTCCCCGGATGCAAGCACCCTCAACTCACACCCTTCTTTCCAACCCTATGAGTCACCTAGTGTACTTCTTGCCATCGAACATTAATTTTGTATACTTAATTTTATTTTAAAATTAATCTCGTATTAGATTCTACGCAAAATTTCATGAAAAATTATACCGAACATTGCATGAATTTATTTACTCTAGCATTTAATTGTATTAATTTAAATCTCATTTATAAACCATAATAATACCAATTCTGTTCAGTTCTTTTTCTATTGTTTTCGTTCATCGGAGATTGTTGATATATTTACTTAAATGTTATTTTTTGTTGACTAATTCTTGTATTGTGCATTTGTCTTTAAAAAAAGCGTAACACATCCTTTTAACTACCGGTGTAGTCTGAAACATTTATTTTATGACAGTCTGGTTTATGTATTTTACTATTAATTATGTGAAAATTATTTGTAAATAATACTTGTAAATACAATTTGAGTGTATATATTATTTCAATAATAATATATAATTCGATTACTTTACATAAAGTTTGAGTTTTTATAACGTGATTTGATCATAGGCACGTTGTGTGGTATCATTTTTCTTGTTATAATGTAAAGAGTTTAAAAATACTAAACAAGTAAAAATACAATAAATAAATTTAAATAAATTATATTTTTATGGGTCGAGTATATTAGAAGACAACGGAGTGGAAATACGGTCGGTCCTAATCCCCTGCACTTGTGTACGTGAGGTCTGCGTGGGAGTGAGTGAACCTACCTGTCCTCCATCTGTGCTCCCGCTTTTCTACTACTATATATTTCAACGAACTATTAATTAATTTCATTATAAGATGTTTTATCATTTTAGAAGATTATAAAATTTAAATACTAATAAATAAACTCAGCAGTTGGGAAGAAGTTAACATTTTGAGAAAACCAAATCTTTATATTTCAAATAAATGTAATAATCCATTATTGTACTTGTAGCCATATCAGATTGCTATTAATATAATATTATTATTTAGTACTTGCCTTTAAAATCCTTTTATTTAAGTTGTATCTCTCGTTTACAGCTGTTTCACCTTTTCATACAAAACGACACTTGATAAAACATGCGAGAGACTTTTTAAGTTTATTTTTTGTCACAGTACGTGACTGCCATCAAATCTCTCATAGCACAAACTGAGTTTTAATTATGGTTTAAACACAAAATTAATCTCTGTTGTTAAGTGTAACAGTGAAAAATGTTTTTGTAATCGTTCTGATGATGCCTGAAGATTAAAAGATGAAACAGCTGTAAACGACAGATAAAACTTACATAAAAGGATTGCTAAGTACTAAATAATAATATTAAATGTAATAACCAAAAACCATTTTCGGACTGACATACGGACGCAGATAGATTTAAAAATAAATATTTAAAAAAAACTAGCTAAACGTGAAACACAGTTATTCACCTTTTGCGTTAAAGGTAGTAGTTGTCGAAAAAATTTCCCCCAAAAATTTTAGAAGAATTAAAACATTTTTGAACGGACTGTGTATTTTATCAACTAATGAAATAATTATCACAAACTGAACCGCTGATATGAGTTGAGCGAATTTCCGAAATTAGAATTGTGTGTTTTAGGCTTTCAACCTACTATTTGGGAAATTGATCTACTCACGAAGGCGCTGAATAGCTGCCTACGAGCATGAAATTTATTTGTATACATCATATAATTGTACGAAATAAAATTTGTTTGTACCTCAGCACGCACTGCTTCGGTCCGCTCGCAGCTGAAAACTCGCTCGGATTATAGACAGCTTCGCTTCGCTCCCTGCGGACTAACTCATATATGGTATTTTAGGTTTTGGTCGATTTTGGGACTATGACGTCGTGTAAAAAAAAAAAAAATGTGCAGAATAATTTCCTACATTTGTTTTGTTTTGTTTTAGATACAACTTCGATACAAAAACGGGCTACCTTTTGTTGGATCTTTTGGTAACGAAATCGTTCGAGCGACTTAGAAAACTAACGTGTGCACCAAATTATTACCAAAATGCGGCCGTTAGAGTGTGAACACATAATTATACAGTACTTATATAATTATTTGGTACTTGTGTATTATGCGGACCACACCTAAATGTCCCTACCTACTATCTAGCGAAACCACTGCCAAGGGAACGGCTTGGAAAAATTATCGTGGAAAGAAGAGCTTGACTCTAATGTTAAATACAGGTAAACATACTGTGACTAAATAGGTTAGGTTAGAACTTTTTAGGTATTTTTGTATTATTATTTTTGCACTTCTGTTGCCATAGGTTAGCCTAGGGTCGGATGGCAACAGAAATGCAAAAATAATACTAAAAAATACCTAAAAGGTTCTAACCTAACATATTTAGTCACAGTATGTTTCGTTCCCTTGGCAGTGGTTTCGCTAGATAGTAGATAGGGACATTTACGTGTGGTCCGTATAATACACAAGTACCAATTGTTTTGTTAACCTAACCTAAAAAAGCTCTTTGTTGTGAACAATAAAATTAACAGATTCTAAATTGGTTGAGTTGGTTTCTATGATAATGAATGAAAATGCATTCAACAAATATATATTGTTTGTTCAGTAAAGGCCACACATAAAGTTTGATTTAAAGTATAACAGTTTTTGTAGACACGGACTGGGAGGGTTAGCGAGAGGGGCCTCCTACTCCAAGAACCAACCAGCTATTACCTTTCCAGCGGATGTCATAGTAACTATATGCAACGTTGTAAAGCAGCGTTTACATTTATGAGAAACCCGTTCGTTGGCAGTACAGCGATGCGTAGATTTGGCAACAGCGCAGCCCCTCCACTCTGTCCAACGCTCGCCACCTAGACCGTTCTAATTTAAATCAGACTATAGAATTTATTGTGTTGTTAATATTTTGAATCACCGGTTTGATCTTTTATAAGGCTGGGAGTGAACCCTGTATTTTCAAAATTTTCAATCCTTAAAATCAATATTTTGCAAAATCTTTTTTTTGTTCACCTTTACAAAGCGGCTCTACATCAAGGCTCTAGTTATCATAGTTTTTTTATTATTTTTATTTTTATTATTTTTTTATTTTTTTTAGTTAATAGTTTTTTTGTTGTTGTTTGTATGTTGATTATGAATCAGTCAGTCAGGACTTCGTATTCTATATAAACAGATATATAACATTTTTAATGACACCCAAAACGTGTTTTGGTGATCATGACCGGTGCACATTGACCGTTCCCGATCTTATGTCTTGCCATAAGAAGTGTCACTGCAATACATAATCGTTCCTATGTAAATTCGCTAAAACCGAGTGAGCAGGGGCTTTAGCGAGTTTGCACCACGATCTTGCGGCCGCGGATCATTTACTGCTTAGCTTCGCTTGCATTCCGGGGGTCGACCACGGATCAGAAATTTCACCATGCTAAAATCCCCAACGTGGATTTTGAAATGGGTACTTTATGGTAATTTACGTTTTGCTCGAAAATATGCAGATTAATATCTTATATTTAATTGTTTAGATGAAACCCAAAAAAGGTCCATTGCAGTACGAAAAAATTTAAATTGTGTGCTTAAGGCATATTGGGAAACGTGTATATTTGTTAACACAACTTACTAAATGGGGAAGCACAATGTCAATTTTTAACACAAATCACGAATGAGGAAGCACAATGTTCATTTCAGAGGTATTAAACTATACATTGTTAAAATTAACGGGTTAAGCCTATGACGTAGGACAATCTGTTACACTTATATACCCAATTCAAATGTACTAAACGAGCAATGCGTTCGTGGCCTAACCGGCTAAGGCGCTAATATATGGCGATGTACTCTGCTGGTTCGAATCTCAGCAAGACCAAAACTTTTTTCAAACAGACTGATACACATGTGTAGGCCTACTGTATGAAGTAGAGCGTTTCACAATAGAGCGTTTCAGAAAATGCTTGGTGAAACGCGTGACGGTAAAATCCGATTCACCGCCGCAACAAGTAAACTACATACTCTGCCTATACACACGCGTAAACATTTTTTGGATACGGCGCGCCTATAGAAGTTTGCACTTATAGAATCTAAAATATGTTTACTTCCCGTCATAAAACGTGCTTCCGGTGTTGGATTTTTGAAGTTGTAACCTTCTGTAGACGCACCTCCACTAAATATATTTGAATTGGGTATATAAGTGTAACAGATTGTCCTACGTCATAAGCTTGTTCTATAGGCGCACCTCGGCGCTATGTTTGCTGGCGGGTGAATCGGTTTTTACGCTCTGTTGTGAAACGCTCCATTCCATCACGCATTTTTTGAAATGCTCTATTTTAAAACGCTCCGTTGTGAAACGCTCCATTCCGTCATGCATTTTCTGAAATGCTCTATTTTAAAACGCTCCGTTGTGAAACG
>JAGFPH010002066.1:205805-222485 GCA_018207615.1 Philaenus spumarius | reverse complement strand
GCTCATTTTTTTACTTATTTTTTTACTCTTTTTTTACTCATTTTTTTTACTCATTTATTTTACTCATTTTATTATTCATTTTTTGCTCATTTTTTACTCATTATTTTTACTCATTTTTTTAATCATTTTTTACTCCTTTTTTTACTCATTTTTTTTATATTTTTCGTTCTAGAATGAAAAATTTTTCAGGTTTTATCTGAAAACATAAATATAGGAGATTATTCCACATTTTGTTTTTTTACACGACCTTACAGCCCGTCTGGTTCCCCCAAAATCGGTCAAGAAGTTCCATAAAATGCGACTTTGCTTGCTGCGAGCGAAGGAGTCCAAAATCTAAATTCGCAAGGTCGAAGTACAAACTGCGGAACAAAGCAGTGCGTGAGATCGGACTAGAGGCCGAGGTGCAAACAAATTCTACTAATATATTTCGTATACACGGCGGCAGCTATTCAGCCCCTTTGTGAGTAGGGAAATTTCCTATTTAGTTGATTGTATACCCTAAAACATGAAATATAAACTTTTTGAAATTCGCTTAACTCATGTGAGCGGTTCAGCTGCGTGATTGAATTATTTCTTCTTTGTAACCTTGTAACCAGTGTTAACGTGTTTCTGAATTCAAATGTTTGAAATATTACCGAAATCCACATTTAGCATCTTTGGATCTGACGATAACCCCAAGAAGGCTGAAACTGCAGTCATCCAAATACTACTAACAAATACAAATTTATTTATCCACTACCTGTACCCGCGACTTTATTCACTTGAAAAACATTGTAGACATCCAAAAGCTACTTATTTCCAACAAACGGTCCAGAAGTTACGGCCAAAAGCACCGTAAAGCAAAATTATGAAAGTTTTTTTTTGCATTTTTGACAGCCCAGATCGCATCGAAAAAATAGTCAAATACGAAAGTTGTAGAGAATTAAATTTCTACTCGCCAAGGTGATCTCACATTTTCCCTAAAACCTACCGTTAAAAAACAACAGCTGTTCAAAAAGTTGGTACAGTAAACTCTCTTAACCAGTCTGGTTGGGATCAAGACCCTGGCCGATTACCTATCCGAGGTTCCCGTAAAAAATAACCAACATATTTCATAAATAAACAAGCAAATAAGACGTTATTGCAACCCATTTTATTGTATGTACCACATACATAAACAATCACCAACAAATTAAACATTTTAATCTTTGAAAACTGAATTTACATATACCGTGTATATCAGTTATTTTTTTCTGCTCTTTAACATTCAAAGATTTTTAACGCCAAGTCTCTCCAATTTCGTACGTTAATCACGTCTAATGCTGTTGAATCTTTTTGCTGCTCAACATATTACGCAATGTGTTACAAATATTACATATTTTGCTCCCACGGAATTCAGTAAAGGTTCCGACAAAGCAACAGACGAAGAAAAAGAAACAAAGGATGCCGCTTTGTCAATTGATTCTAAGAAACAATACAGTTGCCGCGGAAGCAAGAGGGGAATCAAACTCACGCTCCCCCTCCCCTGTTCTGTCTGCTACAACACTAACACATATTGCACACTTAAAGTTGAGTCACCCAGCTTTATTTTCCAGGTAATGTCCGTCAAACAATCAATGTTTGAGACTTTGGCCAGTTACAGTAATATAATCTGTAAGAGAAAAACAAACTCTGTTGTTCGATGGGATAGGCTGGTTAATCCCAGAACCGGTTAAGAGGGGTTCTACCGTAAGCCAAAAAAATCACTGTAAGCTGCAAAAAAGAATTAAGATTGTTTTCAATGTCGAATAAACAACGTATTCAGTCTATTGGTTCAATAAATGCAGTAAACCGTACAAATGAGATAACATCGACCAATCAGGTGTGATCAGGTTGGTACAGTCGGTAGAGTGTTGCCATAATAAAGATCATGGGTTACCGGTCTTGGTACGTGTTTTTTCACTTGCAATTTAATTTAAATAAACAGTACCAGAAAACTGACACATACTTACTCCCAGTTGAAACTTTATACCTTCCCAAGAGTAGCATAGGAGGTGGTTATTAGCGAATTGCAAAAGTAGGACATACCATGGAAAATATTAGATGCATGTAACACACATCCATCTATATATTAAAAGAATTTATGAAAACTTGTCGCAGTCAGTACGGCCATTCTATCCGGCCGATTTCCTTATTTTTTTTTTTAAATTGCAGGTAATCATTCACAGATATGTCATCAAGCATTACAAATCATGTATCTTTCGCCTTACAAACGTTATAATCAAATGCAAATTTCTGCTGTGTATTCCTTATGAGGGGTTTTTTTTGGTTCTTTGTCCACTTTGCGTTCGTATACCGTCCATCCGATTGCTTTGAAATTTTGCATAGTAACACAGGTTAACCCTGGGAAGGTTTTAGGCCATTTACCGAAGTAATAGGACATTAGGGCTACGCCCCAGTGGCCCTCAAAGTTTCAATGTTAATCTTATGGAAGAAAGATTTCTATTGATTTTATCAGGGACACAAAAACAGCTGTTCGTATGAAAAGCTTAAAACAGCTGATTTTGATCAACAACTGATTTGGATCAAATCAGTATCAAATGTAGTATTACCTTTTTGAGGTTACATTGACAAACTAAAAACAAATACAAACAAAAATCAACGAAAAATGCTAACTATATTTTAATTCAATTCAAACATTGGTTGTTACAAACCTATTATATATAAAACAGCTAATTTGGATCAAAAACTGAACATAATCATTCACAGATATGTCAAGTCTTATATATTATCATCCGTTCAGCCGCTATTCACCCGAGAAGGAGCTCCGGTATACAATCCTTCAAATTTCCCATGTTAATCTTATGGAGATAATGTTTAATGAGTTTGAGTCAGCTGCCAAATAAAACAGCTGATTTATGCTCGGTCACCTATGTACAAACGAGCCAAAAATTAACGAGATTCTTTATCGAATTTTCCACCTGCGAGCGAAGCGAAGCAGCCATCTGAGGCCGAAGGCCGAGCCATGGTTGGGACGCAGAGCGTCCAGGGGCAGAGCCCCTAGTATTATATTATTATTATTTAAACTATTCGATCGATTGCAAACGAATTTGCATCAAACATGTCAATTAGGCCTGTATAGATTCAAGATAAAATGGATTGAAAACAACCCCCTTTTTGGCCAAAAACCCCCAAAAATCAGTTGTTATTATTATTATTACCTAAACAAGATATTTTAGAAAAATTCGGTTTTTTGCACATGGTAGGGTACATTAAGGGCTACAAATAAGCTAAATTTTATCAAAATCGTTAGAGCTGTTTTTAAGAAATTTTGATTTTTCTCGTTTTTTATTCATTTTTGGGGAGGTAAGACCCCTTAAAAATCAAAAAGTTGAAAAAATGAAAAAAACGCCTGGAGATATTCCAGAACTACACCTACATACCAAATTTCATCAAAATCGGACCGTTAATATGGTCTCCAGCTCTGTACACATCCTAACAGACACACAGACACACGGACAGACAGCACCAAAAAACCACTTTTTTGGGTTCAGGGAGCACCAAAACAAATAATTCCACTAAAAATATTTTTAGGTTCAGGGAGCACTGAAACAGATAACTCCACTAAAAATTCAAATTCGAAAATTTGGACGAAAACAATACTTTTTCGATATACTACGTATAGGGTGGAGAAAGTAAAAATTAAGAAAAACGTGCAATTTTTGTGCTAAACTCCTAAACTGTGCAATCTACAGAATCGGCGTGCAATTTTTGTGTTAAACTGTGCAATCTACAGAATCGGCGTGCAATTTTTGTGCTAAACTGTGCAATCTACAGAATCGGCGTGCAATTTTTGTGCTAAACTGTGCAATCTACAGAATCGGCGTGCAATTTTTGTGTTAAACTGTGCAATCTACAGAATCGGCTCAGTGGCCATTTGAAAGAATTCGGCGAACTGAATCCAATGAATATCTCAAATTGAATATAGGTGCTACCAGTCTAAAGTTATAAGCAGAAAGTTGCCCAAAAGAGGGCGAAATAGTTGTCTTTGATTACTAATAATGGTGTCACAACTTTTGAAAGGATGGACTTTTTCGAGTGTAGATTCTCCTAAACCTTCCTGAAGAAATGCTACGTCTAATGGCTCAAACTACAGCTTTATACGTTCTCAGTTGATGAAGTCGCAGACAGACAGACACGGTTTTATCTATATATATATATAAAATTCAAATACCACTCACGGACTCATCATGAAATCTCAAAAACAAACAAACGGATTACAATAAAATCTGGTATGTAGCTTCCTCTAGGGCCCTAGGTGCTCGCTAAGAAAGGTT
This sequence comes from Philaenus spumarius, assembly GCA_018207615.1. Taxonomy (NCBI): domain Eukaryota; kingdom Metazoa; phylum Arthropoda; class Insecta; order Hemiptera; family Aphrophoridae; genus Philaenus; species Philaenus spumarius. The sequence goes on along the minus strand of JAGFPH010002066.1, from coordinate 218,190 downwards.
TTTAAAAAATTTGAAATTTTAGGGGGGTTTGGGGTGGGGGTCAAAGTTAGTAAAAAAACCCACCGAATGGATTGGAATGAAATTTGGTATGTAGCTTCCTCTAGGGCCCTAGGTGCTCGCTAAAAAGTTTTCAAAAAATTTTAGGGGGTTTTGGGACGCCAAACTTTCTAAAAATCCCCATATTTATCTTTGATTGTCTCTCTGTGCAAAGCCGGATTGGTCCAGCTAGCTCCATGTATATATGTTTAAATGAACTGAAATTATTTTGACTGTGAAGTATGGCTGGTCCCGCATGAAACACTGGCACGAGGTGAAATATCGTGTAATCTTGTCTGTTGGGGAATGTTTGTAACATACAATTGAGATGTTCCATGTAGACTACTTTCTTTTTGAAACGTTGCCAGCACATCACGAATGCATCACAGTGGTGCCAACTTTGTATGTCATTGCCAAAACGGCCGTCAATGAGTCTAATATAAACCTTTCACATATCGTTTGAACTACGACAATACGTCCGTATTAGTAAGAGTAATTTGATAAACAATAATTCGACCACGCAGCTGAACCGCTGATGTGAGTTGAGCAAATTTCCAAAATTAAGTTTATAGGCCTATGTTTTAGGGTTTCAACCTACAATTTGAGAAATAGGTCTATTCACGACGGTGCTGAATAGCTGCAAAATGTTTCTCATGCCATTCCGCATATTGGGAGTATCTTCAATACACAATGCATTGTGAGCTTCGCACGCCAACCCCACGGAAGAATCCACCACATGGCTTGGAACCGGGTACTTCTATGGTATTGCTATGATCGATTTTGGGGGAACAAGCGAGCTATAAGGTCGCGTAAAAAAACAAAATGTGCAGAATGACATCCTACATGTATTTTTGTAGAAAAACTCTAAAAAAAATCATTTTCGTAGGAAAAATCTCAAAAAATAGTTACTTCCGGTAGTTGGATTTTTGGCTAACGAACTCGACCGAGCGACGTGGACAACTATCGTGTGTACCAAATTTGGACCAAATCGCACTTAAAATGCGGCCGCTAGAGTGCGAACACATATATACATATGTATATACATACTTATATATATATATATGATTTTTAATGACACCCCAAAACGTGTTCTGAAGACCATGATCGGTGCTCATTTTCTACTCCCGACCTCAGGTCTTACCATAAGGGCCACTGCAATAGCATTTTCCAATAGAAATTCTCTAATAAGGCGTCCATTAGAATAAATACAACCAGTGAGGGGTTCTTATGACCATAAATATTGTGGGGAAAAAGTCAACCAATTTCCAGGCTGTTTGTGGGGTGTTTAATGGGCGCAAAAACGTTTTTTTTTACAATGGCAGGAAATCGGTGGATTTTTTAATATACATTAAATGGGAAGTAGTAGCTTAAGAAAATACCATTTTTCTATACCCCATATGACCTTTTAAGTGCTGTAGATACCACGTTATGGGAAAAATAAGAAAAACCGCTGAAAATTAAAAGTCACTCTAGAAACTAGAAATTTGGCACAAATGTTCTTTTTAGCATAAGAATGAAGAAAAAAAATTCACGCCCTTCTGTTTCCCTCAGAGAAGGTTAGGGGGGTTTAGAGGGAAAATAATGGGTTTAAAAGAGAAAAATTTGAATAAAAAATACGGTAATGCAATTTTTATGAAATTTTCAGAAATAGTAGTTTTAGACAAGACTTTTATTTTAAGATATTGAGCACTTTTCTCGTGACCTTGGGTGGGTAGTTATGGGGGGTGAAATAGGTAAAAAAACTCTATTCACAGACACTACACACTTTTAAATAGTAGTTGAGGCACTAGAAACAGCACGTCCGTGTATTTTGTACAGGGCTTTTTATCTTTATTGGTTTTTTTTAGTACCGTACGGTACAAAATTTGAACTCAATCGGTTAAACCGTTGAGATAAAAATTATTTAGTAAAACAAACAAAATGGCCGCTAAACGGAAAACAGAGCATTTAAGCACCTGTGATTATTATTAGAATTGTTTACTGTGCAATAAACATGTAGGTGAATTAGTCAACATATTTTAAACATCCTATACCGGTATAATGATTTTGACAAAATTTAACATCCCTCCATATTTACAAAAACAAAAATGGAAGACGAAGACTAATGAACGCAATTGAAAAGTTTGAAATATATACAAAAAATCAAATGCAAACTCGGTAACAAATAACTATACTACAAAAAACCCTACGCAAAAATCAGCAAACGGACCTTGGGTGTCACTAGTGTCTCAAATACTACAGAAAAGTACTAGTATGTTTTAATAGGGTTTTTGACCTTCTAAACTCCATAATTATCCACCCAAGGTCACGTCACATAAGAGGTGCTCAACGTCTTACGTTAAAAACTGTAATTTTTGAAAATTTCATACATATTTCATGTATGATTTTGTTATTACTATATTATTTCTGTTCATCCCTCGAAGTGTTATCGTCTTGCAGTGAGACGATTTGTAAAATCGATATGTCGAAGCTAATATATATCGGACTAACTTGCACTTCATATAGAATGAAAGTAAATTGAATTCTCTATCTAGTAGGCAGCGTGAGTTTGTCTTTGTTGGAGGAAAAAATGTAGCATACGACAATATTGTCAGCTGTCAGCTGTGGTTTGATTACGTTTGTGTAAACTACGCAGTTGTTTGATCTGTTCGAGCTTATTGCGAGTTTTGTTAGTGTTTGATTACATTTTTAGTGAATAGGTTTATTTCAGTTATATTATAGGGAGTTAGTTTATTTGATTATAGGTTTTTGTGACGATGAGTGAACTAAGCCTGTGAACGATGATAAAAGAACCTGTGAACGAAAGATCTCACAAACAATAAGGTGTAGTAATTCTGACAAACATATTATTTCGTATCATTTTAACCCTACTAGTATCCTGATTTTAGCCAATTTTCACCGATGAGCTATTTGCAGTGACTCTAATGGTGAGACCTAAGGTCAAGAGTAGGCAATGAGCACCAAACATAGTCTCTAAAACACGTTTTTGAATAGTGTCATTGAAAATGTTATGTATATACGCGTTTGCACTCTAACACTAATATAAATATTACACAGGGGTGCTGAAAACTAAGGAGATGGTTTAATATTTCATATATAAGGAAAGTTTGAAGGTAGATGTGATTGAGGAACCAACTCTATGTAAAAATAATATTTTATAAAGATTTCAAAACATTTATCCGCCATCTTGAATGTAACTTTTTTTTAAATGGGAAGGTGGTCATGTGATATATTTTCGATGTAGAATTTCAAGAGAAAACCAAAGGTGAAATTTGCACATCCATATCTTTAATCGATTAAAAATGGCGGTAAAAAAACCAACAAAATCATATTTTCCAATTTTGCTCTATTTTGCTGTACTATTTTTTTAATATTCACTGTTATTCTTTTTCAATTTAGATTTAAATAAGCTTTCAAACGATATGCCATACAACGGAATTTGGTTGAACCACTACAAATCAATTTTTTGAAAAAAATCAAAATGGCTATAACTCAAAAATGTTAAATACTCCCAAATATCGTTGTGTGGCATATCGTTTGAAAGCTTATTTAATTCTAAATCCAAAAAGAATAATAATTAGTGTTTAAAAAAAAAACAAATATAGTACAGCAAAATGGGGCAAAATCGGAAAACACAATTTCTTTGTTTTTTGCTGCCATTTTTAATCAGTTAAAGATATGGATGTGCAAATTTCCCCGTTGGTTTTCTCTTGAAATTCTACATCGAAATGATGTATCACGTGCCCACCTTCCCATTTAAAAAACCAAAGTTACATTCAAGATGGCGGATAATTTTTTTGAAACTTTTAAAATATTATTTTTACATAGAGTAGGTTCCTCAATCACATCTACCTTCAAATTTTCCTTATATACGAAATATTACGTCTCCAGACTTTTCAGCACCCCTGTATGTGTTTTTGCAAGATTGAAGTGCAAACTCGCTAAGCAAATTTTCCCACTGTGAGCCGAACAAATCATCATATTGGAGGCCGAGACGGAAACAATTAATTTTCGGAATCCCGCTCAACTCACGTCAGTGGTTCAGCTGAATGATCAAATTATTTCACTATAAAACAATCTTGAACAAGATATAGGTAGCTTTGGATTCGATAATAACTTAATAATTAATTTTACTTTAGAAAACTCGCCGGTTAGCTACGATGCAAAGATTATTTACTGCCAGGATTAAACCTTTGTATACAGTTCGCAGAGGCAATGAAGTGATAAAATACAGTATATCATGTGTGAAATAACACTGCTAGCCTTTGTTAGAGTTGGCAACAACACAATGTATTTGGTAAACAAATCTAGACATCAAACTGTATTACAGCACATACATTACGGGCTGAGCTCTGTAGTAATGTCTAAACTGAATCTAAACGAAATAATGTAAAGTGTGATGTATTCAATAGACTTTGTGTTTATGTTACGCACTACACCCTAAACAACCTGATTTTAATAAATAAAATTTCATGATCATTTTATATTTTATGTTTTGATCGATTTAAAAGGAACCAGACAACCATAAGATCGTGTAGAAAAAAAGAAAATGTTCAGAATGATCTACTATACTTATTTTTTTAGATTGAGTTTTATTCTAGTATGAAAAATCTCAATAAACTGTTACGGTCAAACACGTGCTTCTGGACGTTGAATTTTTTTGACTAATGAACAAACGTGTTCGTAAAAAACCAATTTAGCAACTTAAAAAACCAATGTGTGTACTTGATTTGAACCAAATTGGGCGTAAAATGCGACCACTAGAGTGTGAACACATAAATGCACACAAAAATCATAATTCTATCTTAAATATTAAGGAAGGCCAAATGAAAATTAGTTACCGAAAAAGGTTTTGAGAAAAACAATTAAAGTTTTGAATACCAATTATTCCAAGATTGGTTTATTTTATGCCAACGCTTGTATTATTTATGCAGCTGCTCACCACAGAGTAAGCTACAACCTTGCATAATTAAGGAATTTTTAATAATAGATATTGTCTGGATTATTATTAATGTAATAATACAAAAGGTTGTTTGTTGGATTTTAAGCCCGTTTTTATTAAATTTTTAACCAGTCAAAGAGAAGGGCCATGTTGTCGGGAATGGTATTAAAATAGTCAGAAGATGTTCTATTAGTAAAAACTACAGTTAGTTGCCTGAAACGTCGCTAGATTACTTTCTGAGACACTGCAAGCAAAGTTAATCATTACGAAAAGGGACCTCTTGTCGTACCATGGGTGGATCCAGCCGGTTTTCAAGAGGGGGCTGTCTGGGGGGGGGTATAGAATATTTTTTTGGAATACATTGCTTGAAAACGTCTTTTTAGACTACTTCATGATCACTCATTTTGAATAGGAATTAAGGATTATATGATTTACCCAAAAATAAAGTTTTATTATAACAAATTGTAGAGAATCATAGAATTGAACTGTATATAGTAGGCCTACAACTTCGTTGTCGGCCCCCTTATCTCCGGGTAACCCGGACCGGTTTGCAATAAATAAAAATATACATTTTGGTTGCGCTATTGCTTTATACGAGCGCATAATCGTAGCGTACTACTCGGTGATCGTTGTTTGCCGTGCGGCACGTAAACGTTACTCGAAGTTGACGCAACAGAAACTTACAAGCTTTTTCCCCAAAAAGTAGACAGTCCACAGAAGTGTTTTTCGTTTTATTGTACCAGTTAATATTTTTATAGTGTTTTTCTCCGTAGTAAAGAAAAATATTGTAAGTATTCAGTGTATTTTCATTTTTTTATGTTTTATGCTCTTTCTCCGGCTAACACAGTTTATCGTTATGTCGGATCGGCCGTGGTTCCGGCTGGTCCGATTTAACGAGGTTGTACTAAAAACTTATTCCACTAAATTACAACAACTAAACAAAATTCTCACAAACTTATAGTATATAGTTCCAGCCAGACATGAAAAGGTAACGGCTAACGCGCCTAGGTCGTTGAAAATGTACATATTTCACGGAAATACACGAATAGTTCGGAACACTAAACCAGGTTTTACTTATATTAAACGAAAATATAGAACTTGCACTTCAAATCGATATAAAAACTATTATACGAATACTGCATATATATTATAGGTTTGTAATAGATACACATCGATTGCAAAATGTGCTTTCTCATTTTTTGAAAACTGTCCAATGGCAAGGGTTTACAGACAAATTCATATCTAAGAAACTATAAGAGTGGAGAATGATTAGATCGTGGTAGAAAGTTAAAATCTTGACAAATCCAGTGGTGTCCTCCTTATCTTCTTCTCAAAACAAGTCTGTCTAACGAGTATGCGCCTTTAAAAAGTGACCAGTTTGAGAGTTTGAGTCCTTATGCTTTCTAGCGCGGCATCTATATTGATTTCGGCAACTACAATTTTACAACGATGATTACATATGTAAATATACTTTTTAGAAGAAATTTGTAAATACAAAAATTGAAGTTTAAAACAGTTTCTTTCCAATGGTTTTTGTTTTATTGAGATTTGATAATATTTAGTGGGTGAAATATTCGATACAAGTTGTGTTGTGTGACACTACTAGTTGAACAGTCTGCCACATAGACGATTAAACAAAAATATGATAACCCCAAGGGGGGCTGCAGCCCCCACAGCCCCCCCCTGGATCCGCCAATGTGTCGTACCCATGTTATTTCTCCATAACAAGGTTTTCTCAGACCTGACTTTTGTTGCTTAGATACCATTTTTCGATTACAAACCGCTTTTAAAATTGTTGTTAGCTTGTATATAAGAAGCTGGGCAACAATAATAGATAAAAAACCAAATGTCGATATTTTTGACCCTTACTACTTATTTTGCCTGTACTGGAAATTTTACTCTCCCGACAAGAGGTCCCTCTTCATTTTCCGCATCACATATATACAAACTTTAATGACAAACTAAAACTTATTCTGGAGACCGTAACGGTGCTCGTCGACCACTCCTAACATTGGTTCTCACCATAAGAGTCACTGCAGTAGCTCGCATTTCCTATGGAAATTCAATAAGCTGGATTTCAACGGATAAATAAATTGGGAGCCACGATGGCCGTGGTTGTTAAGGCGTCAAAGCTTTATCAATCGTCATGGCAACCATCAATGGAAAAGTTCCGGGTTCAATTGCCATTGACCCCGAATAACTTTCTAAATGGTTTCTTAACAGACATCGTCGGCTGAGGTTCGGATTCCACGTAAAACTGTAGGTCCCGTCTTCACTAGCCTTAAGTGCAAAATGGCAACACGTTAAAAAAAAAAAAAAATCAACGAATAAAGAATCACCTACAATTGAATCTACAATCAAGTGATACAGTCTAACTGTGGGGGAAACAAACTGAGAAGTGTAATTTCTTTTTTATTTATTGCTCTCTACCAGCTGGTGCGTACTTAAATTTTGATTTCCTTTATATTTCTCATACCATGCAATAACTATTGAGTCGTATTCTTCCATGTAAATGTTTTTTATACGTATTATTTAATAACATTGTTAAAGTTTCTCATAAAATGATTCATAAGCTTTCATTTTCCTGTACCTTAATCATCTTACAAAGTACTTCTCAGATTGACGACCACGCCCTGGAGACCTCTTCAAAAAGTAAGCAGTTTAAAATGCTGCGATCAAAAATGTAATTTAATTTCTTCATCAATAAAAAATATTGCTACATTAGAAGATAACAGGATGTGACAGACTGACAAATGACTAATCTTATAAGGGTTCTGATATTCCGTACAGGATACGGAACCCTAAAATACAAATAGAGAAATAAACAAATTTAACATTTTCTTTAACAAATTAAAACATGTATACCTTGCAGACAGTACACTGAGGAATGTGTTGAATAATTATAGTGGGAAGCTAGGAATGCAACCTACTATTGCCACTTGCTATGTTCTATGTCCTTAGTATGAATTCATTGTGAACAGTTTACAAGCATAAGTCAAGGTTTAATTACTTCCCAAGTCTTCAAAGTTAATCTGAAAGGCTGTGGGAAAATGCATTTGATTTGTTAAAAATACAAACCCGTACAAAGTAATAGTTTAGTTAGGGCTAGTTAAAAAAAGTCAAGTATGACAGTCCCAAGATAATAAAAAAAATTTGATCACACAGTTAAACCGCTGATGTTAGTTGAGCGAATTAACAAAATTAAGATATGTTTTAGGATTTCATCCAACTATTTGGGAAATTGGTCTATTCACAAAGGCGCTTTGTGAGTTTACACCTCGACCTTGTGGCCTCGGATTATAGACTGCTTCACTTTGCTCCCAGAGAACAAACTTGCTTTTTAGGGTACTTTACGTTTTGATCAGTTTTGGGGGAACCAGACAGGCTATAAAGCCGTGTAAAAATCAAATGTGCAGAATAATGTCCTATATTTATTTTTTTAATGAAACTCCAAAAGATTCATCTAATACAAAAAACCTAAACACAATGTTTATTCCGGTAAAAAAACGTGCTTCCGGTTGTTGGATTTTTTGGCCAACGAACTAATCTAAGCGACTTAGAAAACCCAATTTGGACTAAATCGGATGTAAAATGCGGCCGTTAGAGTGCAAACACATATATGTATATACAATTTTTAATGACACCCCAAAACGTTTTAAAGGGACTATGATAGGTGCTCAATGACTACCCCTGACCTTAGGTCTCCCCATAAGAGTCACTGTAATAGCTAATCTGTATGGAAATTTGCTAAAAAGTAAAGTATGACACTCCCGAGATAATAATAATAATGTATATTTTTCAAAATACGAGGGCTATCCAGAAAGTAGATTACGTTTTCGTCTGTGCCCGCAAGGGGCGGGGCTAGCGCGGCCATCTTGGTGTCAGTGCGTTACCGCTCAGTCGGCATCTAGCCGTGCTAGTGAGAGGTTCATGCTGTACTCCGTCGAGTTACTGTGACAGTTTGAAATGTCTGCCTTAATTGAAAATGCCGCGAACTGTGAGGTGCGTGCAGTAATAAGATTTCTGACTGCAAAAAACTGTAAACCAATAGAAATCTATCGGCAGCTTTGTGAAGTGTATGGGGACAATATTATCACTGAAGGTGGAGTGCGTCAGTGGGTCATAAAGTTTAAAAATGGCCGAACTAATGTTCACGACGAAGAGCGAAGTGGAAGACCCAGCATAGTGACTGCCGAACTTGTCGAAAAAGTCGATGCCGAAGTCCATGAAAACCGAAGATTCACAATAACGGAACTCTCTATGAGTTTTCCACAAATTTCGCGAAGTTTGTTGCACGAAATCATCACCGAAAAGCTTGGTTACCACAAGTTTTGTGCAAGATGGATACCAAAAATCTTGACTGAGATCCACAAAAATCAGCGAATGACCGCAGCGCTAACGTTTTTGGACGCTTACGATAAAGATGGCGACTCATTACTCGATCGCATCGTTACTGGTGACGAAACATGGGTTAAACATGTGAACTGTGAGACGAAATTGCAGTCAATGCAGTAGGGCCACACAAATTCACAAGAAAAACCCAAGAAATGCATCCAAACGACGTCGTCAAGGAAGGTGATGGCGACTGTTTTTTGGGACAGGAAAGGTGTAATTTGTGTGGACTTCCTGGAAAGAGGTACTACAATAAACTCTCAAAGGTATTGCCAAACTCTGCAAAACCTCAGAAGAGCAATACAAAACAAGCGCAGGGGAAAGTTGAGCTCAAAGATCTTGCTGATTCACGACAACGCCCGGCCCCACACGGCAAATGCCACTCGCCAAGTTCTTGGATCCTTTAAGTGGGAGTTGTTTCCTCATCCGCCGTACAGTCCCGACCTGGCACCGAGCGACTTCCACTTATTCCCAGCAATGAAGAAGTGGCTGGCTATGCAGCGTTTTGATGACGACGCACAGCTGGAAGAAGAGGTAACCAAGTGGTTGAAGGCGCAGGCGACCGAATTCTACGACGAAGAAATTTCCAAGCTCGTCCATCGCTACGATAAGTGCCTTAATTTGAATGGTGACTATGTAGAAAAGTAGTATTTAAGTGTGGCTTTCATCTGTATATAATAAAAACAATTTCCAATACTTTGTTTATTTTTAATTCCAAAACGTAATCTACTTTCTGGATAGCCCTCGTAACATTTATAAACCTCTGAACCACAGGAAGTTAGATTTTAACCGCAAAAAGAGAAACTCTTGACATCAATTATCCAGCAACACTGGTAGGATATCGATGTGGATGTCCGACTCATTTTTTATAGAACCCCTTAAAAAAGGTGTACGAACAAATTCAACTAACAAATGGAAAAATTACCCGGAACAGAACATTTACTGGTTCTTCAGCACGTTGCAATAGACTTCGACCCATACAGTCTCACTTTAGTCAATAAAACTTAAACCTATCTTGACAAATGAAACGACCAAGGTCTACGCAGTATTGATTTCACAATTTAAATATTCATCCAAGTTATATAACGGGTACTGATTGAGGCAACGGAAACAATGTACGATAAAATCACCATTTGACAAGCTTTGAAAGGTGGCAGGCAGTTTGTTGAAAAGTTTGATTCCTAAGACTAAATGATAATTCATTGATTTATTTAATCTATGTATCGGATGGTCAAGCATATGACCATATCTGGTGTTAAAATCATGAATTAGGCCTCTACCTAGTATAAATAATTATTCTTTACATCCATTATAACATCAACAATATATTAGTTTTATAATAAATGTTGTCATTTCTCTGAGTTCGTTAATATTATCAAAACTTTTTTCTGAAGAACACAAATTTTGTGTACGCCTATTCCATTTCCCCAGTTGAGAAGTTAATATATTATATAATATTTTCAAAGAAAGCATAGCATGTCATTTTACACATTTTAGAAGTTTCTTGCTAATTCTTAATATCACTAATAAATAAATTACCCTTGACAACTTTTTAACATAATCTATATGCACTGACCAGGAGAGCATACTATCAATTTGTATACCAAGTAAAGTTACAACTTTTTCATACGCAGGATTATAATGTTTATAATTTTTTTTTTTGTAAAGTGACTATAAAAATCAGCATAAATCGGTTTAAAACAGTAGATGCTGCATTGAAAAATGTCTCTCTGACTTATAAGTATTGTCCGCACAAGTTGTTAAGGGAGATGAAACATTTAAACTTAAATCGATAATTCAAATAAAAAATAATATGAATAAACCAATATTACTGATTATTGCACCTGATTATAAAAACAATATGGACAACTTACTTGTGCTTCTCTGTGAAGTCTTTATACTCTTCAGAAGGTTTGATGGCTTCAACTTGAGTCTCTATTCTTGTATTCATCTCTGCGAAATGTTGGGAAGCATAGTTCCAAAGTCTAGCCACTTCTTTCATTATGTTCCTCCTGCAACAATCACGCTATAAAATTATCAGTGGCACAATTACAGTACTATATATGGAAATTGTATGAGTGTAATGTCAAAAGTAAGATCTTTTTATAATTACAAAAATCAGTTTATTTTCGATAATTTACATCATTTTAAAGGTTAAACATTTATACATTTTTCTACATAATTGGTCGCATTTTTGTAGTCATGGCAGTTTTTACACCATTTCATACTAGCTCCCCCGCCATTTCCTTGAGAAAGCGTTGAACCTCATCTTTCACCTCGTTGTTGGAGCTGAATCGCCTTCCTTCAACTTAAAGAATGTGTGATTAGTCTCTGGGTGCCAAGTCAGGACTATAGGTGGGCGTGTGATGATAATCCATTTAAACTATTACAGGAGGATGACGGTTTGATGGGCGACATGTGGGGAGTGTAGTCGTGGAGAATGCTTACACCCTAGCTCAACATTCCTCTTCTCCGGTCCTGCCCGTCTGAGTTTTTTCAGTGTTTCACGGTACCTGACAGCGTTTATTATGGTCTCAGCAGGTATGAAGACGACCAAGAATACCCCTTTCGATCCCAAAACACAGATGCCATGACTTTACCGGCAGACTTTAGGCAATGTCTTCAATTTGGTTTCGTCACCCGCAACAATCGAGTCCTTTTTATTTGCACAACGGCAAAGAAATTTGCTGGTAGAATCAATTTTTGATCTTCTTACAGCATTCCGGTACCCATCTTGCGCATACCTTCCGATACTTTTTTTGTTAAAATCCAGTGAATAGTGTTTCGAGAAACACACCAAACCACAACGCAGAGATCATCCGCCGATCTTCACACATTGCTTTGCTCAACCTTTGCGACTGACTCGTCTGAAATTGACAGTCTGCCTCTTCTTTGTTCATTCTGAATTTCAGTACGACCGACTGTAAACTCTTTACACCACTTGCGAACGTTTTTGACATCCATGCATGACTCTCCACACACTTCCGTCAATTGGTGATGTATTTCAATCGCTTC
>JAGFPH010002066.1:173086-205705 GCA_018207615.1 Philaenus spumarius | reverse complement strand
AGTTATAAATAAAACATAACATTTGTTTTTAAAAGGTTCCATTGGGGTTGGCGTGCGGAGCACGCAGGGGTCTCCCCTAGTAGTATATATAGACAAGTGACAATACATAGTATATATAGACAAGTAAGCGCGTGGAGAAGGAATAGACGAAACTTAGTATATAATAATACGTTATTATAATAACATTATTATAATATTAATATATTATTATAATAATATTAGACTATATTATAATAAGTATGCGAAAAATAATGACCATTATAATGTAAGCATTATTTATTTAGTGACTAATGATTTTGAGTGAGGTATTTAGTGTATGCACTCTACATAGAATTCTAAGAATAATTCAATATGTAAGGGATAATTATAATAATTATTATATTTGTGCGTTTTAAGTTTTGTAAAGAAGATTGATTTTTGTCTAACTGAAGTAAGTTTAGACAAAATTTTACATTTTGTACATTTTGACAAAGTAATATTTTACATTGATTTATTTTACTGTAACTTATTATTACTTACTTAAATATAAAATTTAGCTACATATTACAACAATGGAGGTCATACACGTTAATGGAGTGCCTATTTCTTACAGAGTAGTTTCTTCTAGGCCAGATGGCCAATGCTTATTCTACTCTTTGGCTGTAATTGTACATGACACTGATTCACTGGGGTTTGAGGTGAGGACCAGAGTTGTTAGTCATGTTTCAAATAATTGGTGCAGGTTCATACCATATACTTTAAAAGTAACAGTAGATATTTATTCAACAAAAAAAGAATATATCGCTGATATGAGCAAACCGGTAACTTTTGGAACCTCCTGTGAAATTTACCTGACAACTCAATGGATATTAGTGTGGAGGAAATACAGCCAGTTTCCCATTTCCAGGTTTCCCAATCAGATTGTCTCAAAATTTCCAACCCTATCGGAACAGTGTACATCATCATCTGATGCAGTTCGGTCGCATCCAGAACAAATACAAAAAAACGAGGAAAAAAAGATGAAAGTGATTTTCTAATACAAATCGTGTAAAAGCACATAGGCAAGCGGTAAAAAAAACCACTGTCTCAAAATACACACAGAATCAGCTAAAATGTTTTAAGAAGTAACATTTGCCGTAGGTAACCATATAATTGCAATAACGAACATTGTCCTGTCAGCTAATCTATACTTATAAAAGCCAAATACCATTGACTCATTGACTCATCACAGTTTCTCCAAAACCACGAGGCCTACAAACATGAAATTTGGCACTAATACTTTTTATAGGCTCTAGACGCGCACTAAGACAGGGTTTCCGAAAATTCGAAATTTTATGGGGGTTTTGGGGGGTCAAAGTTACTAAATCACGATTTATCAAAACCTACCGAACGGATTGGAATGAAATTTGGTCTGTAGCTTCCTTTAGGGCCATAGATGCTCGCTAAGAAAGTTTTAAAAAAGAAAAGCGGAGGTGTAGGGGTGGGGGGGGGGGGGGTGGGTGTCAAAGTTACTACAAAAAACCATCGAACGGATTGGAATGAAATTTGGTATGTAGCTTCCCCTAGGGCCATAGGTGCTCGCTAAGAAAGTTTTTAAAAAAATTCGAAATTTTAGGGGAGGTTTGGGGGGTCAAAGTTACTACAAATAACCATCGAATGGATTGGAATGAAATTTGGTATGTAGCTTCCTCTAAGGCCCTAGGTACTCGCTAAGAAAGGGTTTTAAAAAATTCGAAATTTTAGGGGGGTTTGGGCGGTCAAAGTTACTAAACAGAAACACCGAACGGATTTGAATAAAATTTATTATGTAGCTTCCTCTAGGGCCCTAGGTGCTCGCTAAGAAAGAGTTAACAAAAAAATCGAAATTTTGGGGGAGGTTTGGGGGGGGGGGGGAGTGTCAAAGTTACTAAAAATCCCCATAAGAAATACATACTGTAATATATTTATTGATATAATATATTTTTTGTTAATATACATTTAACTTTGATTTGTCTATCCGTGCAAAGCTGGGTCGGGCCAGCTAGTATTGTATATATACAAGTAAGCGCGTGGAGAGGGAATAACCGATACATAATATATTATGATACGTTATAATAATTATCCCTTACATATTGAATTATTCTTAGAATTCTATGTAGAGTGCATACACTAATATCTCACTCAAAACCATTAGTCACTAAATAAATACTGCTTACATTATAATAATGATCATTATTTTCGCATAGTTATTATAATTATAATATTATTCCATAATAATATTATAATTATAATAATATTACTATATTATAGTATTATAATAATTATATTATAATTATGCAATATCAAAATGTGATGTAATATTTTTTGACAATATATTGACTTGTGTAATTTGTTGACCTTTATACTCCTTTAATAATAATACTGATAAAAATATAAATAGGTCATAAAATTTATCACTTCCAACGAGTGGTCTTAAGCACACCCAATGATTTTTTACCCCACTAATTTATCTGGTGAGAAAATAATCGGCTAAGGCATTCGTTCGGTACGCTCAGGAAATGTAGTTTTGTTCATCCACTCACACTTCTGAATAATCGTTCAAGCGTTAAAAGTTTGTTCTATAAGTTTTTACCTCCACCGGTAAGAAGTAATTAGAAACAAAAACTATTTTAATTGGCCACCCGGTTGAACGTTGAACTGGTGGCGTGGACTTTAATATGCCGTTTGTTGTGCTTAAACCTGAATTAATCACCGTTGGCGGATCCGAGGCTAGAGGATTAAATTAGGAATGACAGCATGTTTTTTTGTAAACCGAGCTATTTTAGTTGCAGGCAGTTTATACACACATGTAGCCTCATGTGACCACTCGTTGAACTTACACTTTAGACACCTAAACATTAGACTCTACATGGTGGGGGGGGGACACATTCCGGGGGTCAAAACATCGTTTTTATGCATTTCTGAGGTGAAATTAGGTGAAGACGAGAGTATTGTTTTTTTGTTGTCTTCTTCTTTTATTCGGTTCATAACTACCTTTATTTGAAAATTTCTCACTATTTAATTACGCACAGGAATTGTAAGCACAAGCACGTAACTTTTGTTCACACCGATTATATTAGGATAATACGGCAAGCGCTACTAAAATGTAAGGTTATGTTTAACTGAACTGCTGTTGACTGACAAGTGGAGTGGAAGCAGAGGGAATGTCGGTGCGTTGTCTCCATGTCTGCTAGCCCGTTTCCGCCAACGTCAAAGTACCGCGTCCTTTCGCGTTGTTGTTTTTATGATTACCTTACGCCATTTTGTTACCATTAGGGTCTGCTCCAGTAAACGAGAAAGCGACCGGAAACGCCAGCGCTTCTCCCTATAGCCGTATCTAAACAGTGCAATTTCTTGCAGCTGGGCGCTTTGACGATGGCTGATTTCACACTTGGCGACACGACACCGACTCGGTACCGACACGATATCGACCCGATACAGCAATAATACCGATATCGTCACGATATCGGCAGACGTATTTCACATTGACCGACTCGACGCCGATACCGACACGACCAATTGTACAAGCTATCGTGTAGATTGACCCAAAAAATACATAGGACAAACCCTTGTTTCAAAAAAAGTTTGGAACATAATCCGTCTGCCAACAAATTACATAGCTAATAAAAAAAGTAAATGTGTGCTGTCGTGGAACCCCCTTCAGGAACGAAGTTCATCACTCCTTTTCTTCAATTCTTTTACCAGCCTTAAAGGCAACATACACACATAATTTTAATCTTTAAATTGCCGTTTATTATTATATTGTTTTTTATACAAATATTTGCTGTTTCCATCTTACGTTTAATGTTATTATAATAAAGGTGTAGAATTAATTATAACATCAAAGCTAAGATGGTAAACACAGTTAAATGTCCATTAATTGTAAATACATTCAATAAACATAAAATGTTGGTTCACTGTCTAGGCCTAACCTAAAATTATTGTGTGTTTGTTTAATTTATTTTACCTATCTTAACGGCAAAATACATACAATGATTTTATTTTAGGCCTAGACTTAAAATTACTTTCTAGGCCTAACCTTGCATAGATACTGATAATATTTATGGGCCTAAAAAAATTATTTTCCGATATCTTTATTCGGTGAAAAATTGTTTGTCCATGTCTTCAGTAAAAAAAAACATACATGGCTTACTTTCCAAAAGTTCAATTAATGTCACAACTTCATATTTAAAATGAGACATATTTATTATTTATCTAACAGAAAAAATATTTTAACGAGGCCAAATTATTATTGATTGATTACCATAGCAACCAGTAAACAAACTGAGACGATATCGTACCGATAAAGAAGGGAGACCAGCAGCTCGCCGACATGTCGGCGCCTGTAACGACACGACACCGATATGTCGGTGAGTGTGAAAGCTACTCTTAAGTTTAAGGACCGACAACATCGTTCCAATATCGTGTCGGTGCCGAGTCGGTGTCGTGTCGGCAAGTGTGAAATCAGCCATTGCCTCATTTCAAACCATTTTATAAATCCATCTTTTGTAATTGAGTGCTGAAAAAAAAAACTTAATATTCCTTATAAAACTACGGATCCTGCTTGCGTTTCACTTTTAATTGTACATTTTTTATTGTGTAAAGAAAAAAGTTCAAACTTGGTACTTCAAAAATGTTAATTACATGACAAATGAAAAAATGAAAAAAAAATGTGAAACGCAAAACGGATGCGTATTGTGACTGTGCTCAAAATGAGACCTTGCAAACAATTTTGTGATAAAAAATAAACGAAA
Organism: Philaenus spumarius; assembly: GCA_018207615.1. Classification (NCBI taxonomy): domain Eukaryota; kingdom Metazoa; phylum Arthropoda; class Insecta; order Hemiptera; family Aphrophoridae; genus Philaenus; species Philaenus spumarius. Next base: position 200,954 of record JAGFPH010002066.1, on the reverse strand, counting down.
TAAATGGTTTGAAATTTAACATTGCTCTTATGAGATAAAAATCCAAGATGGCTGCCACTACAGCAGACCCTTAACCTATTAAACAGTGATAGTTAATAAATAGTTACAGTAATGATGATGATAAATAATAATAATGAATAATACAAAATATACAAAGAAAAGTAAAATCGTGTATTTTATAGTTCCTTTTATTTACGAAATTCTTTTTTTTACATTTCATTTATTGAGGGGGACGTAAACTCAAACCTCAGATATTGGGGGACGCATCCCCCGCCCCTCCCTCGATGTCGCCCCTGCTCTACAGGGTGGATGAAAAGTCTGGATTTCTCGGCTTCTGAAAAAGATGGGGAAAGTTTTCAACTCTCGTTTCAAAGGAGTTTGTTTAGTACACACTTTGTGTGTTTACAATTTGTGAAGCAGGCGGATGAACTTTCCATTATTGTATAGGAAAACCTACCAATGACGATGGATCGAGAAAATTCTACTGGTAGTTACAAAAATAAATTGATAACAATTCGATCACGCAGTTGAACCTCTGACGTGAGTTGAGCGAATGTCCAAAATTAAGTTTTTATGTTGTAGGCTTTCAACTAACTATTTGTGAAACTGGTCTACTCACGAAAGCTCTGAATAGATTGCGTGTATAATATACAAGCTGACCCGTACGGCGTTGCCCGTGGTGGTTGGTATTTTCAGTTTTTTTAACGTAATTGTATTCTTTATAAGTGTTCAGTCAGTGAGTGGTATTGGGCTTTTATATATATAGATCTTAAATAATAAAAGCACTATTTTCATAATAATAAAAGATCTGAAATTATGATTTTAGTAACTTTGATCAACCCAAACCCCTCCTAAAATTTCGAATTTTTCCAAACCCTTTCTTATTGAGCACCTATGGCCCTAGAGGAAGCTACATACCAAATTGCGTTCCAATCCGTTCGGTAGTTTTGAAGAAATCGTTTTTTAATAAATTTAATCCCCCCCAAACCCCCCTAAAATTTCCATTTTTTTTAAAACCCTTTTTTAGTGAACACTTATGGCCCTAGAGGAAGCTACATACCAAATTTCATGCCAATCCGTTCCGTAGTTTTGAAGAAATCGTGATTTAACAACTTTGATCCCCCCAAAATCCCCCTAAAATTTCGAATTTCTCCAAACCTTTTCTTAGTAAGCACCTATGGCCCTAGAGGAAGCTACATACCAAATTTCATGCCAATCCGTTCGGTAGTTTTTGAGAAATCGTGATGAGTGGGTCAGTGGTATTTCGCTTTTATATATGTAGATATATACGTACGTGTAGAATTTGTTTGCACCTCAGCCTCCAGACCCGGCTGAAGCGCTGCTTCGTTCCAATCGCACCGGGAAAACTTGCTTTGCGAGTTGACACCTCAGCCTTGCCACCTTGGATCAAGAGCTACCCCACGATTAAATTTGAACCGGGTACTTTAATGGTATTTCATTTTGATAGTTTTTAGGGGAACCAGATGGGTATAAGGTCGTGTGAAAAAAATGTGCAAAATAATTTCCTATATTATTTTGTTTCAATAAACCCCAAAAAGTTTTACTCTGGGAAGGAAAATAAATTTAAAAAAAATTCTGGTAGTTTTATATTTTTGCTAACGAACTCGTTCGAGCAACTTAGAAAACCAAGGTGTGTAGGCTACTAAATTTGGACCAAATCGGATTTAAAATGCGGCCGTTAGAGGGCGAACAAATTTTTGATATTTTTCGTACCAGAATGAAACGTTTTTGGTGTTTTATCAAAAAAATAAATATAGGAGATTATTGTGCACACTTTGTTTTTTTTTACACGACCTTATAACCCGTCTGGTTCCCCCAAAACCTATCAAAACGCAAATTAAAAAAGTAAAATACCGTAACTTAAAAGTACACGATTCAAATTCACTAGGTTGATTCTACCATGGAATCAGCTTCTCGAGGCCGCAAGGTCGGCTTTCAAATTCGCAAAGTGTAAACACACCTATGTCCAGCTCCTCGAAGCGGCGTTATCCCTGGTCGGGCTGTGCTTTTCGGCTCTCGCGTACAAGCTATGTCAGGATGTTGGCGGTGAAGGTAGGCTCTTCGATGAATTGGTAAACTCATGGTAAAGTTCGATACTTTTATTGAATCGATACAAACTTCTCTGTTGGTTCCGAACTATTCTAACTAAAATTACGCCTTGAAGCCAAAACAAGATCACCTCCATCCCCCCCTCTTATTGAGTCTACTCGCGGACGCGTTCAGTTCACTTACAGACTAATTACTGCATCTCTTGGTGCTTCCATCCAGCCCCCCCCCTTGGATAACTAGGAACTGTGTTCTCAGCAAATGTACCTTTTAGCCAATAATATACTATGTCCGCTGTTAGTTGACCCTTTATTATTAATTATTATTACTTATTAATTATTTACGAGGTGAAGGATACCTGTCATCATAAAAGCTTAGTCCATAATCCGAGGCCGCAAGGTCAAGGTGCAAAATCGCAAAGCGTTATTTTCTGCTGGGAACGGAACAAGCAGTGCGTGAGCCAGGCTGGAGGCTGAAGTGCAAACAAATTATACTAATATATTTCGTACACTTTATCAGCTATTCAGCGCCTTCGTAAGAAGACCAATTTCAGAAATAATTGGTTGAAACCCTAAAACATAGAAACTTAATTTTCTAAATTCGCTCAACTCACATCAGCGTTTCATCCTTAGATCACTGCGAGATCAAACTATTTCCTTTATACGATTGATAGTGATGACCGAAGGTACTTGGTAGAATTCCATAATAATTAAAAGACAAACACAATTTTTTGTAATTTCTACGAGTTTAAACTAACTAACTAAAATTACTCCTTGAAGCCAAAGCAAGATCACCTCCCCCCCCCCCCCCTATTGAGTCTACTCGCGGACACGTTCACTTACAGACTAACTATTGCATCTCTTGGTGCTTTCATATTTAAACTCGTAGAAATTACAAAAAATTGTGTTTGTCTTTTAATTATTTCCTTTATGATTTTGTTTTTTTGAACAGACAACCCTCCTTCTAATTTTTAGGACATTCTCAGAAAAATTACGTTCTCTACGATTGTTTGAATTGAACATTCTCTAAAATCTAAAGAGTTCATCTTTCCTCCACATTTCAAATGTAAAGCCAGAGCACTGTAAATGCACCTATTTACAAGGTGTTGTTGAACTTGTTCATATACCAACGAAAAAGAATGAAAAACCACGCGTTGCAGTTCACACAGCTGGTCGTACTGCTGAAGTAATATTCTTACTGTAAACAGTTGGAGCTACTTCAAATCGTAGAAGCAGGTAAAATTATACACCAACAATATCTAGTGGTAAATGATGAACTACATCAACTGCGACAATGATCAAAATAGAATCGCTTCAACGTAATAGTACGGCAGCGGCACATTTTTACGCTAGGCCCGCATACGTTATTACTAATACGTTATTATATTATTATAATATTGGCAAATACCATTAGGGGCTACATGTTTGGTCACAATATTGTTTGTCTCGCTCTAATTTTCTAGCCTGTGATTAATTCTAGATTGAAGTAAAGCAATATATAACATCTGTGATATAGTAATTATTAACGTACTGTATGTGTGAAAGAATGTGACAGTTTTATTAAACAAAGAAATGTCTCAAATTGAATAGAAGCTGTAATTTTTTTTTGTATGTTATTGAAGTGTAACATTTTAGCAAAGTACAATTTCATTATCCTTTTACGAGAGATAGAAAACAAAACGTCTCTGAGGAAAAGCTGTGTATTTGCGTGCGTAGGTTAATTTTTTGTTTGTAATTTCCATATTTAACGTAGCGTGCTTGTTGTTGCAGCAGGCCGAGGAGGTCGCAAGTTGGACGATGTGAGGGAGAAGTACCAGCGAGCATGTCGTAGATTGCACCTAGTCCACAATGAATACGTGTTGTTACTGGTAGAGGCGGAGGAGTGTGAGAAAGACTTCCGTACGGTGCTGCTACCTGGTTTGTTGCAACAACATCAGACTTGCCAAGAAGTGTTTATAGTGTCCTGGTGAGTGTATAACATATAATTTATTGGTGCTAAATATTTAATGCATTGACAGCTGTCTGCATTGCCCGCAGTAAACTACCGTTAGTGATTTTAGGAGTACGTGATTTACTAAATATGCTTTGCCCAAACAGTAAGAATAACCCATGGTGGTTGTTGAGAGTAGTAGTGGTAACCAGAGGTTCGAATAGAAATATAATAATCTTCACTTTTTCCTTTATATACAGGGTGTTTCGAAAGAGAGGTTAGTAAAACTTCAAGAGATGATACAGGGCCTAAAAAAAGTAAAATTGTTCATACGAACATAGGTCCGGGAAAGCTTTGTTTTTCAAATATCCGCCATTTTTTTTACAAAATAATTCTTACCTAGAGAAATGTTTGACCGATTGAGTTCAAACTTGGCATCTTTAGTTTAACCTAAAGATTTTCCTATCTTTAGAAAAATAAGTGATTTATATCCAAATATGCTATTCAAAATGGCGGCTGTTTGAAACTTTAAAACCTAAATTACTAAAAAAACGTAACTGAAAATGTCAAGATACCTTTTTTGTAGGCCTTTTAATTCTCTATCGGTCGGTGTGAATGTCAAAACAATAGGATGAAGGATAATAGCTCTGAGAACATCTGATTGTGTGTGAGATGTGACCGCGTGACTGCACCGCACCCCCTCGACCGAGCCTGTCACTACGGAAACAAGCTCTCTTCCCTCTCTCTCTCACACCGCAAAATTTTTTACACCAGGTCCCGCTTTTGCTTTGGACGACTCTGCCTGAAATTGTCCCAACCTCTAGCGAAACGCCCTGTTTAATGAAATTAGGCATTTCACTGAGGGCGGGAAATCAATTGCAAACAATTTGAAACACGTATAACATAGCAAATTGCCAAACCAAAAGTCACTTATGTGATTTAACGTAGAGAATTTTAAGCAATGTTTTTTACGAGAAACTGGGTTTACCAGCATTGCCAGATTTGTTTGGACTAGATTTGTGTAGGTGTATGAAGTGCTTAGAAATTGTAGACATTGTTATAAAAACTAGGGGCTCTGCCCCTGGAAGCTTCGCGTCAAAAACCCCGCCTCGGCCTTCGGCCTCAGATGGCTGCTTCGCTTCGCTCGCAGTTGGAAAAATCTCGTTATTCTTTGGCTCGTTTGTACATAGGTGACCGAGCACAAATCAGCTGTTTTATTTGGCAGCTGACTCAAACTCATTAAACATTATCTCCATAAGATTAACATGGGAAATTTGAAGGATTGTTTGCCGCAGCCTCCCTTCTCGGGTGAATAGTGGCTAAAGAGATGATTGGATCTTGAATCTGACGGAAAATCTCTGCTTTGAAATTTAATTTTCTACAACTTTTGTATTTAACATTTCTTGCTATCTCTTACCGTTTTCTTATTAAATGCGCTCAAAGTGGGAAAATGAAGAAATTTAAAAAATCGAAAAAATCTTTCCCGCCCAAAAGGTGCTTCCAAAATTAAAAAATGTTAAATTCTGGCAATTTTCCCGAAAGTTTCTCGTCGAGAGCTTTAATTCAAGTATGAGGTCGAGGGGGGTACGATTACGGGAAGTGCCTCATAATTAATGTCAGTGAATCAGTGTTACCGGCTAGCTTTAAAGACGTTGGGCGGAGCCTCCCTTCTCGGATGAATAGTGGCTAAAGGGATGATTGGATCTTGAATCTGACGGAAAATCCCCTCTTTGAAATTTAATTTTCTACAACTTTTGTATTTAACATTTCTTGCTATCTCTTTCCGTTTTCTTATTAAATGCGCTCACAGTGGGAAAATGAAGAAATTGAAAAAATCAAAAAAATCTTTCCCGCCCAAATGGTGCTTCCAAAATTAAAAAATGTTAAATTCTGGCAATTTTTCCAAAAGTTTCTCATCGAGAGCTTTAATTCAAGTATGAGATCAAGGGGGTACGATTACGGAAAGTGCCTAATAATTAATGTCAGTGAATCAGTGTTACCGTCTAGCTTTATATAAGTAGATATCTTACAAAATAATATTTTTGAACGTAGCAAACAAAATGTGTCAGCTGATTTGTATTTTCTCACCACGGAAATTCTTAACTTTTAAAGGGCTTTCCTTTATGTCACGAGACGGGGTTGCCATTAAAAAAATGAAAGTTGCCCGCTTTCAAAAGGGAGGCAATATTTTTAACCCTGCTTAAACGCCAGACAAGTGTTCTAACAGGTATGGCCCCAGCCTTTTATCAGATATGGCTCCATGTAACTTTTTCTTGTTCTCAGAAATAAAGAGAACCTTAATGGGCTGTCGTTTTGCAAGCGCAGATGAGATTAAAAACGCATAGCTCAGAGCTACCGCCATGTCAAACATAGAGTTTCAGAAATATTTTGTTGATTGGAAGAAGTGCTGGCATAAGTGTATATCTAATTTGGTCTATTGAAGGAGATAACATTGATGAAGACAAGTAAGAGTTGTTTCAAAAAGAATCATTCGATTTAAAAAAATCATAGCTATTCAGCTATGATATGATGAGATCAAACAATGTACTGTTAGAAGGAGGAAACTCTGAAGTTTCATGTGGTTTCCGCTAGGTCGCAGCAGCGCGCTTCTGTCAACGCCCGGCTCAGTAGTTGTCAAATGGCGTTTTGTGTTCTACGTTTTTCTAGGTGCTAGTCTGTGATTTCAGCGCGCATATGGTGTCGATCCACCAGTTGCCCAGAGCATAAGAAGATGGCATAAGCAATTTAGTGATAAAGGTTGTCTATGTAAAGGCAAATCATCAGGTCGTCCCCGAGTGTGCAATGAAGATGTCGAACGCATCCGCAAGAGTTTTGCCCATAGCCCGCAAAAATCAACTTGCCGTGCTAGTAGGAAACTAAAAATTCCTTCAACATCTGTCTGACGTGTGATGTTTGCGTATGAAATCATACGGGGTACAATTACTACAAGCTTTGCATGAAGGTGACAAACGACGTGTTGAGTTTTGTGAGTTTATCCTTGGCAAAATGGCAGACGGTGATGAATTGGAAAATCGAAATGGAGATTTTGTATCACGCGTTGTTTTTAGTGACAAGGCAACTTTCCATTTGAATGGAAAGGTTAACCGCCACAATGTGAAAACATGAAATTGTACAACGTGAGAGAGACTCTCCTAAAGTTAATGTTTTTTGTGCAATCTCTCGGAATAAGGTGTACTGTCCCTTTTTCTTTGCAGAGAACACTGTTATATGGGAATAATGTATCTTGATATGTTGCAAAACTATTTCTTCTCTCAGTTGGAATCATATTCAGAGAACTTCAGCACGACGGTGCCCCACCGCACTGGAACCTTCTGGTTCGAGAATTTGCAAGATGGATCGGTCGTACTGGACATAACGACACCGCGCTACATCACTGGCCTCCAAGGTCACCGGACCGTACAGTTTGTGATTTTTTTGGGGGTTTTGTAAAAAAAAAAAAACACTGTTTATCTCTCTCCTCTACCAACGACAATCAATGGTTCAACTGAAGGACCGCATTTAGCAGCTGTCGAGTCAACCACTCAAGGCACGCTTGCAAAGGTTTGGAATGAATTTGAATACCGCTTAGACATATGCCGTGCATCTGGAGGGGGCCCATATTGAACGACTGTAAATGTATGTAAAAAAACTTTATTAGTTATAGTTTAGTAAAAAAGTAACCTCTTGTTCGTATGATCATTAGTTTTGAAAATATAAAGCAGTAAAAGCGGATGATTGTTTTTGAAACACCCTGTCAATTTCTTTCCAAAATAAAAAAATTCCTGAAACTTTTTGAACACACCACGTGTATGTGCCACCTGAAATTACCATGTAATTTTGTTGTTTCAGTTACAACAAATCTCCATTTGTACCGATAGAAAAATACAATGCGTTAGTTATTTTATATCATTTGACTGTTGTGCCTTCAGTTGGATAAATGCTTTACTCAAGTTTGTGGCTAGGGCTAGGGAACATAGCTTCTCAATTTGTTTCACCAAAGGAAGGCTGCAGTAACACAACATTGTTTTCTAAATTTCTGTTTTTACATTTGTTACAACTGTCGGTCTTTTTATACACTACTAGGGGAAACTCCTGCGTGCTCCGCACGTCAACCCCATTGGAACCTTCTATACACATAATCATGTTATGTTTTCTTTATAATAAAGGTGTAGGATTAATAATAACCCCAAAGCTAAGATGGTAAATGATGTTAAATGTTAAAATCAAATTATTTCGTATATTTTATAACAGCAGTTATAATAAAGGTCAAAAGAACCAGCAAAGCTCAGGTCTAAATAATCACTTAAATAAAAACCTGACCTAAATGTTAGAAATACTAATAGTTGCTCCAAAGTTTGAAATCATCTTTTAATGGACATCAGCTGTTTTATCTGTTATTTTATTCAATTGGTTGCTATGGTAATGAATGTAAATACATTCAAGAAATATGACGGTTCATCAGTCTAGGCCTAACCTAAAATTTTGTTCCGCCTAATTTTACAAATATTAAAATAAAAATGTTTTTATCAAAATGAATTATAGCCTATTTTACTCAGGGATTGTGTAGCTTTTTATTAGTAAAACTATTTTTTCAATTACAGTGAAACCCCTCTATAACGGACACTAGTGGGACCAAGAAAAGTGTCCGCTATAGAGGGGTACACTACTGAAGGGAGAGGGGTTTTTAAAAAAGCAGGTTATGTATAAAAAATACGCCATAACAAGGTTCTACGTAAATTATGTACCAATTTATTAGGTAAACAACAGAAAAATTATGTAAATCTGAAAGTGTATATACATTTAAATAACTTAATTGTTTAGTACATACATACATTATTTACGCATTTGTATTAAAAAAACTTGTAATTAAGATTTGTGCTTTATACTGTAAATAGCCAGGGACATTTGATGTTCTTGGTGAATAATCAGATCGTTAGATAATATAAATCCATTTTCATAATTTTTTTCTTTATAATAGTCGCTTATTCTTGTGAGTTGTTTCAATTATTCTTCTGATTCTGCTTTAAGTTGTATATAATCCATCAGCGAGAGGTTTAACAATACCTGCATATTGCACTGTTTCAATAAACACTTGTATGGTTTATAAAAGTGAGAGTTTTTATACAATTCGACTGATATTTGTCCGTACCGACTTGGTGATGAGGGGCAAATGCCTTGTCCGTGTCCGGTATGGAGGGTGTCCGTTATAGAGGGGTAAATATAGATTGATTTCTTTGATTTTTTCTCGGGTTTTTAAAAAACTGTCCGTTAAGAGGGGTGTCCGTTAAAGAGGGGTGCCCGTTAAAGAGGGGTGCCCGTTAAAGAGGGGTGTCCGTTAAAAAAGGGTGTCCGTTAAAGAGGGGTGTCCGTTAAAGAGGGTTGTCCGTTAAAAAAGGGTGTCCGTTAAAGAGGGGTGTCCGTTAAAAAAGAAAAAAGAGTGTCCGTTAAAGAGGGGTGCCCGTTAAAGAGGGGTGTCTGTTAAAAAAGGGTGTCTGTTAAAGAGGGGTATCCGTTAAAGAGGGGTGTCCGTTAAAAATGGGTGTCCGTTAAAGAGGGGTGTCCGTTAAAAAAGGGTGTCCGTTAAAGAGGGGTGTCCGTAAAGAGGGGTTTTACTGTGGTTCAGTAGTTCCAGAGATTACCACCTACATACAAACAAAAAAAAGTAAACTTTACCTCTTTAGTATAGACACATTATAGTAATAACTGTTGTCAACGTTGACCTTGGGAAAATGTATACATTTAAAACCTCTTACAGTTCTTACACTAACTATATTTTTGCTTCCATTACCAGCGAAACGGTGTTTGTTGCTGTGACAACTGTCTTCTGGTTTTCACTACGGCAAATGTCGTGACATTCATCGTCTTGACAATGAAAGTCGTGACTTTTAGTTGCGCGAAAATAAATCTAAAGTTAAACAACAAAGTGTCGAACGTACAGTTTGCTTTTCACAAAAAATAAAACTTAATTTGTGACTGAATGTCGTGACCGTAAATTTGTTGTCGTGACAGTTGACTTATACGGCAAGCGCATTGCCACGGTACTGAAAGTGAAGTTTTCATGACACGTGAGAACCAATCTTAACAATTGGAGAAATTACCTAGTAATTACTTGGTCTTACACCTTAAACATTTTTCTTATCAAGTGCAGATATAGCATGTGCAATTCAAGATATAAATGAGTTATCTGTTAGTATTGAACTATCTATTTTTATTGCCTAAATAAAGTGTAATGTTTATTATCTGTCATTTCCAAGATTACAAGTTGATGTTTAGACTTGACTAAGTGTTTCCTTATTTGCTATCAGTAACCACTGCTTCGATTACACATTGACAAGCTGACAGCGACAACACTAAACAGAAAAGCTTTATTAGGGACTGAGCAAACAAGCAATGTCAATTACGTTATATTTAACCGTTCAAAAGATGGAGCAATTTTAACTCTGCTTGTAAATTCCGAGATTTTGCAGAAAAACTTACCTATCATTTTTTTTTTATTCCACTGCTATAACTCTCTATGTAAGCCAATAAGACGCAAAGTTTTTGAGACATAAGTGAAAAACCGATAAAAGGGACCATCTACAGGCTTCTCTGCATCCCGCTGACCTGCTAGGAGTGGGGACTTTTAGTATGTTCACCTCCTAACTCGTCCAAGCAACGTATCAAAGTCAAAAATTGTGTTCCTTCATTTCCCTCTACACCTCTTTTAAGCATTCATTAACTGGACTAATTATTTAATTCAATAAATGATTCACCCATACTTAATTCTTTCATTTTATCATAGGCAGTACTGCTAGATGATATAAAATATGTCATACTCATTATGTTAACAATAGTTGCGATTGTCATTGTTAGTTGTAGTTTTTAATGATGATATTTTTATTACTAAGAATAAGTACAGCAGAGGGTTGTACGAAATATAAGTATTGAAAAACATTATTTTAAATGTGTGTGGGTAATATTTCCAAGTTAGGAAGTGGAGGGTAAACTTAAAAGTTTTGATATTTGTAGCTTCAGCCCCACCAAAAAATATTTTACATAGCGGCCCTGGACAGGGTATCCTCACTTTAAACGGACTACAAAAAAGTACTCTTGAAGTTTTTTTATAAAAAAGTACAGTTCTTCTCATTTAAAATGTTTAAATGGCAGCATTTTGAAATGGGTTATTGGAAAAAGTTGATTGTTTTTGTCACACCTAGGTCTTTACATTGATGAGTAACGTACAAAATTTAAACTCAATCGGTTTAGCCGTTCTACAGGTATAAATTATTTAGTACAGTAAAACAAAATGGCAGATAGCTGGTAAAAAGAAGCGTTTCCAGATGTATGTTTATATGAACTTTTTTCATTAGTTTCACCAGCGGAACAAGCTCTGAAACGCTTGTAGGATCCCCTGTATTTGTTTAATGTATCTGTTATTGACTTGTCCGTCGTGTTTGTTAGTGTTGAACAAGTATTCAGTATCTTTATTTACAAAGAAACAATAATTACACCTGAACACATGCCAACAGTTAGGTCCATCAGCTGGGTATTAGTTTTACGTGTTCCAAAATAGCTTCAGATTGCAGACGAGTGTTTAAACTGTTCAAATACAAATTGCAAACCATTCAACTAGCCCAACTGACTCATGGCAGTTCTTTGAACTGGGAAACACTCAATCTATGTACCTTGTAATGTAGAAAACTTCTTTTTCATTTTTATGAATCATGTAAAATAAAATATTTGTATATTTATAGTGTTTTTTCATTGCGTGACTTTATTTTTGTTTTACGATACGTGTTGCATAGAATGCAGCTAGACTCTTTGTCCCCCCTTTACGCTTGCACCTGGGGCTAACCCAACGACCACATAAGACCAATAGATGGAGCATGCCTATAAAGCTAACACTATAGCGGGTGAAGCCAGGTCGGCCATCTTGTCTGGGTCAGAAAGACATAAACGGCGCTCTCAACTTTGAATTATGCCAATGCTCTCGTTTCACTCAACCTGTGATTTAACATACTTAGAGTAAAGTTAAAATTTTGAAACTTCGCAAGTGTAAAGTTGACAAGTTGTGGGTGCTAATGAAAGGAATTAAAAATCAAATAACACTACTTAAGCCTTTTTAACACAAAAATAACTTTAACTTTTTATATACATTTTTAATCATGATATAAAAAAGTTCGATTGCTACTACTTTTTTTATTTTTTGGCCAGGTACGTTAAAAAACGGTGGAAATTGTAGCCTTAAAACTGAATTTTACTAATCCTATTTTTTTTTTTAATTTGCTCCTTTAGTTTCGTAGATAACTCAGTTAAAGTTAAAAACATTAACTGGGTGTGCTTAAGACCACACGTTGGAAGTGATAACTTCTATGACTACGGGGATTTTTAACTCGGTAAATGTGTACAATTATAAGGATTATAAAACTGTAGGCCTATTTGTTAAAATTGTTTATTTATATCCGTTATTATATATTTAAAGAAAGGTAAAAATATTATCTTTTAGTTACCTTTTATTTCATATTGATAGATCAAATGATTTAGAAGTTGTTAATATTACAGTAAAGAAATTAATAATCAAATATGTTATACAAAGATGTACGAATGTTTGCGAAGTTAAACAGTAGGTATCCTTCTTTAAATTTGTATAAACGAATATATTGATGATCAAAGGTTAGTTTTATATACAGTTTATAACCCCAAAGCAAATCTTATAACGTGTAGAAGCCCATATAACTTATAGTTATAGAAGCCTACATTAGTTGTATAACTAATATATAGGAAAATTAACATCACAAGAAATTTTAATGGTTGAAGTTGTAAACATAACCCCAAAATATAATCTACGCTGGGTTTTGTTTAAGAATTACAGATGATGGGCGAAATCAGCTGTTATATTATATTAACTAATTCTTATGTGTTAATTTGATTGCTATGCTAATAAATGTAAATAATGTATTAATAATATTCCCTCTCCACGATCTGACTTGTGTCTAAACAAAAGCGTGACGCGAGATCTCGCGAGAAATCTGGCGTGATGCGAGATCTCGCAGGAAATCTGGCATGATGCAAGATCTCGCGAGAAATCTGGCGTGACGCGAGATCTCGCGGGAAATCTGGCGTGATGCAAGATCTCGCGAGAAATCTGGCGTGACGCGAGATTTCGAAAACATAGCCAAGTCGAAAGTGCCCAACGGGCCAATAGAAGTTATCACTTCAAAAAGTTTTGCCGCGGCGGAAAGAGCGTTCCGCCCATCGACCTGCAAGTGTTGGTATGGCAAATTCGTTGTAGATACTGCATGTATATTTGTATTAACAAGTACTGTAATGACATTTTTGTGATAACTAGTATATTACTAATACTATATCAATAAACAAAGTTTAGTTTTTGTTACTGTCTGGTACTTTAACGGGAAAGGTTTCATTCCTGAAATACCGTTTAATATTTTATGGCGTCTCAATTAATTTTTTTTATTTTAGATATTGTCATAAATTTTTAATTAGTGGACTAGAAATATTGATTGTACTGAAAAGCATTAATTAAGCCTGGCATTATTTAATACAAATTGTTTAGTATCTATTGACATAATATTAAAATCAAGTGGGTAGAGATCCGAAAATACTTTGAAAATAAAATCTTTTCTTACATTACCTGAAATTGTCGTATATAAATGTTATATTGAAAAAGTATAGGACATAAAGACAATGAAAAAATATGTTTTAAAAGTTTATTTTTACAATGTAAAGTAGTAAAAGTTGAAAATCTATAGTATGTGAACACTAATCGAGCAAAGAATATAATATTGGATAGAATCAAATCACATAGTTTTGATAATATGAAAAGATTTTAATTTTCTTTGTGTTCAAAATTTGATAATATAGTTCTTTTTATTAGTGATTACAATGAAGTTTGAAAGTGAAACATAGGCTACTAATATACAAATATTTATACTATTTTTAAGGTTCGAAATATAATGGTAATCTTACAGAAGTGCTACTATTATTAGTGAATACAAACAAGTTTGATTGTTGAATATGGATTACAAACATTAAATAATTTGTACAATTCTATTTCACAAACATTCCCTGTGCGAATGACAATAGCAAAGGCTAGAGCTACTGGCGTTGACGCTCGCGTCTAGGATGAATCATGCCTATCCGCCGCCATCTTGTCTGGGTCAGACGGACAACTCGGCTTCACCGGCCGACTAGCTATGCTCCATCTATTGGTCTTATGTGATCATTGGGCTAACCTAACAAATCTATCAAGTGACCGCTTTGGAATTATCATTGTATAAGTAGGCCTGTAGCATTAAATTTTGTTCAGAGTGTTGGTCTTTGGTCTTTTCACAAACCATTGCAAAGCTAAATTTGATCTCCATCCTCTGGCCGTACCCATGTCAAAATATCCCTTTTTTTACTAAGAGCCCTTTTCTGGGACTCTTCATCCTCCCTCGCAAACCAAATAACCAATGTCTGAGGGTCCCAGACTAGTTGTCCACGAGCCGTTTAGTATATCGGTAACAATAAAATGATTTAACAGTTGTCACATTCAAATTTTGAAGCCATAAATAAGAAAAAGGGAGTGGCAATCTTAACATCCTAAAAAAAAATTTCAGATAAGAATGAATAATTGTGTGTTAGGTTTAGAAATTGTAGAAGTGATAGATTGGAACTAAAAATGTATTAAAAGTGTGACTTTTATCTTTTGAATAATATGTATTAGGTTATTAATATAAATACCTTTTTGGAGTTTCTGCTCGCAGTCCTTTTTGGTCACAGCTTAAATGATGACGCGTTTCGCCTATTTTTCAGGCATTTTCGAATCACATTAATTCAAAGTTTTTATAGCATGTATATAATGCTCGTCAATTACTAAAAAACACACTAACACATTTAAAACATATGTACATAAAACACAAATAGTCCGTTACATTCATTTGAAGGTAGCCGCACACGTGCACGCTGGCCGGTTCTTGTGTCACTACTCCGACACAATCGTTAGTAGCGAAAAATTATTTTAATTTTTAATTTTTAATTAGATCTATAGTCCATAATCTTACAAGTAAAATAAAGTTAAAAGTACAACTGTAGTAGTATTTTTAGATCAGTTACACTAATTTTTATAACAACTTGACAAAACGCCCATTTTCATCTGGCCTTTTTGGCTTACAAGTGCTGTTTAATCACTAGCTCTTTTAGGAAAGAATGTAATTTTTTGCCTGGCCTTAAAAGGGTTAAAAAAAAATCTTGGAGACGAAATTCTTCAGGCGAATGGCTTGGTAGTTTTTCGCTATAATTAATAGTGACAACATAAAAAAATTTTAAAAATCAATGTTTTAAATTGTTAATAAATCTTAAACAAAATATTTTTCTTAGTTTTTAAAAAGCTATTTGCATGCATATTTACCATAGCTTTAAAATTACATATCGTTTATAATTTTCCGATCAAAATTAAAGGAAAAATTTGGATTTTAATTTAACATTGGTCTTATTTAACATGGCCGACAGCTAGAACCGACCCTTAATTAAGTACACGAACCGATATTGACGTCGGTACACAAGAGTCAAGTGTGATGCCGGCCGGTCGTCGTTATTGTACTAAACAGTCTGCGCATCGTGTAATCTGGTCCCCTCCCTCAGTCGTATTACTGTATTGGACCAAAAGTTAATTATAACATTTAACAGATCTTGTTTTGCACTCTTGGTTGCGGCGTATATTTCGAACTCTTCGAGTGCCGACAGTTCCTTTTTGAAAATATGGAGTGTTTCCAAATTATGGTCTATGGATGTATATTTATGATCTTGGTCTATAAGGTGCTGTACAAAATGGAAAATGGGATCTTTGCTCAATTATTGTGTGTCGTGGTATGTGTTCCTTGAAGCGTGTGGTAAATGTTCGTCCTGTTTGGCCAACTTTAATAAATTTCTTACAGTCAGTGCATGTGATTTTATATACATCAGATAAATTATTTTTGTTGACTGCGTGTCTGTTTTTAGTGCTCAAAATATTGGTCAGTTTATTAAAACAGTTTACAATACATCTGAGGGAGGGGACCAGATTACACGATACACAGACCGTTTAGTACATTATCGACGACTGGGCGGCATACGCATTTGACTCTTGTGGACTGACGGAAATATCGGTTCGCGTACTTAATTAAGTGAAAAACGATTCGTGGTATTGCAACATGTTTATGTGTTAGTGTGTTTTATCTAATTTATTATATCTTTTAACTATTTAACTAGTTTAATGTGCCCATAAGAAGACGACGCCTTAGCAGGCTGAACAACTTCATTTTGAATATGGATCTGATGATGACGGCATGGCCGTCGAAACCGGTAGTCCATCTGGAAACCAATTTGGATTGATTGATGGAGTTTATACAAAGTAATTAACCTAATACTTATTATTCATAATATACAATCCAGGAAGCTACACATCATTATGTCAAAGTCTTATCTTTTTCCTAAATTTAATCATTACGTAAAGGGACACGTTTTGAGCCAGTTGATACTGTAAAGAAGAAAACGGCGGATGTGTTGAAACATCTTACAGAAATTAATTTTCCCCAACCTTTGAACAGTGGAAAAAAAGACTGATGTATTAGCGCAAATGGGGAGTATACTGAAGGATTAAAATTACAATACACATAAATAAAGATAAGTTATTTATGTAATCAGTCTCATTATTTAATAGTCATACTTTGTACAAGGAGGGAGAGTGTTGGAGAGAGAGAGAGAGAGACAAACTGTGTGTGCGGCTTATGGCCACGCTGTTGTCATTGCTGCTTCCCCCATTCCCAAACAAGGCATGTGTGCTCCTCACGAGGACGCTCAGTCATGGTTTGACAGCTCTTGAGAATGGAGCTTCCATTGGAACTGCCAAGTGCGAAGTTATTTGGTTTTTTAATGCAAAAGGCATTGAAGCGATTGAAATACATCACCAATTGACGGAAGTGTGTGGAGAGTCGTTCATGGATGTCAAAAACGTTCGCAAGTGGTGTAAAGAGTTTACAGTCGGTCGTACTGAAATTCAGAATGAACAAAGAAGAGGCAGACTGTCAATTTCAGAAGAGTCAGTCGCAAAGGTTGAGCAAAGCAATGAATGTGTGAAGATCGGCGGATGATCTGTGCGTTGTGGTTTGGTGAGTTTCTCGAAACACTATTCACTGGATTTTAACAAAAAAATATCGGAAGCTGTGCGCAAGATGGGTACCGGAATGCTGTCAGAAGATCACAAATTGATTCTTCCAGCAAATTTCTTTGCCGTCGTGCAAATAAAAAGGACTCGATTGTTGCGGGTGACGAAACCAAATTGAAGACATTGCCTAAAGTCTGCCGGTAAAGTCATGGCATCTGTGTTTTGGGATCGAAAGAGGTATTCTTGGTCGTCTTCATACCTGCTGAGACCACAATAAACGCTGTCAGATACCGTGAAACACTGAAAAAATTCAGACGGGCAGGACCGGAGAAGAGGAATGTTGAGCTAGGGTGTAAGCATTCTCCACGACAACACTCCCCACATGTCGCCCATCAAACCTTCATCCTCCTGTAATAGTTTAAATGGAATATCATCACACACCCACCTATAGTCCTGACTTGGCACCCAGGGACTAATCACACGTTCTTTAAGTTGAAGGAAGGCGATTCAGCTCCAACAACGAGGCGAAAGATGAGGTTCAACGCTTTCTCAAGGAAATGGCGGGGGAGCTAGTATGAAATGGTGTAAAAACTGCCATGACTACAAAAATGCGACCAATTATGTAGAAAAATGTATAAATGTTTAACCTTTAAAATGATGTAAATTATCGAAAATAAACGGATTTTTGTAATTATAAAAAGAAATATTAGATCTTACTTTTGACATTATACTCATACAATTTCCATATATAGTACTGTAATTTTGTGCCACTGATAATTTTATAGCGTGATTGTTGCAGGAGGAACATAATGAAAGAAGTGGCTAGACTTTGGAACTATGCTTCCCAACATTTCGCAGAGATGAATACAAGAATAGAGACTCAAGTTGAAGCCATCAAACCTTCTGAAGAGTATAAAGACTTCACAGAGAAGCACAAGTAAGTTGTCCATATTGTTTTTATAATCAGGTGCAATAATCAGTAATATTGGTTTATTCATATTATTTTTTATTTGAATTATCGATTTAAGTTTAAATGTTTCATCTTCTTTAACAACTTGTGCGGACAATACTTATAAGTCAGAGAGACATTTTTCAATGCAGCATCTACTGTTTTAAACCGATTTATGCTGATTTTTATAGTCACTTTACAAAAAAAAAAATTATAAACATTATAATCCTGCGTATGAAAAAGTTGTAACTTTACTTGGTATACAAATTGATAGTATGCTCTCCTGGTCAGTGCATATAGATTATGTTAAAAAGTTGTCAAGGGTAATTTATTTATTAGTGAATATTAAGAATTAGCAAGAAACTTCTAAAATGTGTAAAATGACATGCTATGCTTTCTTTGAAAATATTATATAATATATTAACTTCTCAACTGGGGAAATGGAATAGGCGTACACAAAATTTGTATTCTTCAGAAAAAAATTTTGAGAATATTAACGAACTCAGAGAAATGACAACATTTATTATAAAACTAATATATTTTTGATGTTATAATGGATGTAAAGAATAATTATTTATACTAGGTAGAGGCCTAATTCATGATTTTAACACCAGATATGGTCATATGCTTGAACATTCGAGACATAGATTAAATAAATCAATGAATTATCATTTAGTCTTAGGAATCAAACTTTTCAACAAACTGCCTGCCACCTTTCAAAGCTTGTCAAATGGTGAATTTTATCGTGCATTGTTTCCCTTGCGTCAAAGAGTACCCGTTATATAACTTGGATGAATATTTAAATTGTGAAATCAATACTGCGTAGACCTAGGTCGTTTCATTTGTCATGATAGGTTTAAGTTTTATTGACTAAAGTGAGACTGTATGGGTCGAAGTCTATTGCAACGTGCTGAAGAACCGGTAAATGTTCTGCTCCGTGTAATTTTTCCATTTGTTAGTTGAATTTGTTCGTACACCTTTGTTAAGGGGTCCTATAAAAAATTAGTCGGACATCCACATCGATATCCTACCAGTGTTGCTGGATAATTGACGTCAAAGGTTTCTCTTTTTGCGGTTAAAATCTAACTTCCTGTGGTTCAGAGGTTGTTGTCGCTCCGGGGATTTTAAATTAACAAAAAAAAATCTAACCAAAATTGCGACACAAGTTTCTAATTTGTCTCGGCCCTGACAAGGGCCGAAAATGTGGCCTGAAGGGCGTGAGGTGAAGCCTCGACAGAATGTAGCCTGAAGGGCGGTGAGGTGAAGCCTCGCTAACGCTTGTGCCTGAAGGGCTTGCTTTTGCAGGTGAAGCCTGTGAAGGTCGTAGCGCTGCGCTGTCGTTGCGATGCGAAGTTTCGTTGCGTGGTACACGACACCCTTACCAAAGTGCCGTGGTGAAACCCAGTAGCTCAGAACAGTGTTGCGCACTGCCCGGACACCAAGGCTGTAGCCAAGGATAAAAAATAGATACTGAGGTTTCCGTAGATTGCTTGAAGAGCGTCTTCCTGTGTCGCTGCGCTGATGTGGTTTGGTGGTGAAAAGAGAACGCAGTATTTGAATTAGACAAATAACATTTATTGAAGTTTTTAATTCCTGACGAGTCGGCAACACTTCCTCACTTAGCTTCCCTCTTGCTATATTCTCTGCCTCGGCTGAGGACTTATGGCTCCTTCCACTTCTTGATGTTGGCACAATTCGGCTGGAGAGTTCGGTTGTGCTGGTTGGTTTCCACTTTTTGTTGAGTCCAGGTTGGTGATGTTGGTACTTCAGAGTCCAGGTAGGATCTGTTGTTGATGTTGACTGCTTGGTATCCAGGTAGGATGTGGTGATTTGGACACTAATCGGGCGCTCTAATATACTCTATTCCAGCATGGAGGTGGGGAAAAGAGAACGTACGCAGCCAATGACAGGGCTGTTCGGCATCGGCGATCCGAACCAGTGAAGCGATGTGAATTTGTTCGATGCCGGTGTACCGAACCAGTGATGCGAGTTGAAGGTTTAACGTGAACTTAAGTTAGCGTTTACTAGTTCTTAAGTTGTTCGCGTTGGGACTTGTGATTTTTCGGATTGAAGTTTACGCGTTGAGTTGTAACTTTCCCGGGAAGGTGAGTTTGAACACCGAGAAAGTTTGAAAGGTGGTTTTGGTCATTTTGCGTGATGTATTATTTAGTTTGTTGCGGTAAACGTGTCTACGTTACCACTAAATATACATCGTGACCAGGGAGCTGAATTTACTGGGGACTTTAAGTATTTCGACAGATGTTTACGTGGTACTAAGGGCCAAATAAATTTCCCGTGAGATGAGGTACATCTTCGGGGAAAAATTAAATGGTAGAAGTTAAGGAACCATTCGATTGATGACGTAGAGTCCTTGGCGGGAGAACGTGTCGACGTTTCCCAGACAGCTGCTGTGCGTTGCTCGAACGGTCCTTATGAGGGCCAAAGAAGTTGGGGAAAATAACTAAGTGACTTTCTCGGAAGATGAGGTCTCAACTCCCGAGGAAAGTAAACGAAGATTATTGAAGTGGCCGACCGATATCGACGTGTCCTTGGCGGTCGAACATGCCCATGTTCGCCAGACAGATGTTATATCGGCCGGGGACATGTGGAGTGAAGCTCCGAGGAAGTTAAGGCGAGTTTTCCCGTAAAAGGCATTTACGGGAAAATCGCAGAACGCTGACTGAAACAGGCCCTTTTTAGGGCCGAGATGTTTAACGAAGTTTCTGATTCTCTTTTCCGCTGGAACGAGCATATTAGTACCGGGGATATCTCACGAAGCTAATTATTGTTAAATATGAGTAGCTCCGCTACGACAAGGTTTATAAATGTTATTTTGAAAAATATACGTTATTATTATTATCTCGGGAGTGCCTTACTTTACTTTTTAGCAAATTTCCATACAGATAAGCTATCGCAGTGACTCTTATGGGGAGACCTAAGGTCGGGAGTAGTCATTGAGCATTGATCATAGTCCCTATAACACATTTTGGGGTGTCATTAAAAATTGTATATACATATAATATGTGTTTGCAGTCTAACGGCCGCATTTTACATCCGATTTAGTCCAAATTGGGTTTTCTAAGTCGCTTAGCCCAAAACCCAACAACCGGAAGCACGTTTTTTTACCGGAATAAACATTATTTTTAGGTTTTTTGTATTAGATGAATCTTTTGGAGTTTCTTCTAAAAAAATAAATATAGGACATTATTCTGCACATTTGATTTTTACACGGCTTTATGGCCTGTCTGTTTCCCCCAAAACTGATTAAAACGTAAAGTACCCTAAAAAGCAAGTTTGTCCTCTGCGAGCAAAGTGAAGCAGTCCATAATCTGAGGGCGTAAGGTCGAGGTGTAAATAGACCAATTTCCAAAATAGTCCAATGAAACTCTAAAACGTATAAACTTAGTTTCGTTAGTTCGCTCAAGTAACATCAGCGGTTAAACTGTGTAATCGAACTTTTTTTTATTATCTTGGGACTGTCATACTTAACATTTTTAATTCCTAACTAAACTATTATTTTGTACGGGTTTGTATTTTTAACAAATCAAATGCATTTTCCCACAGCCTTTCAGATTAACTTTGAAGACTTGGGAAGTAATTAAACCTTGACTTATGCTTGTAAACTGTTCACAATGAATGCATACTAAGGACATAGAACATAGCAAGTGGCAGTGGTAGGTTGCATTCCTTGCTTCCCACTATAATTATTCAACACATTCCTCAGTGTACTGCCTGCAAGGTTTACACGTTTTAATTTGTTAGGGAAAATGTTAAATTTGTTTATTTCTCTATTTGTATTTTAGGGTTCTGGATCATACAAGGAATAACAGAACCCTTATAAGATTAATAATTTGCCAATCTATCACATTATATCATCTTTTAATGTAGCAAGATTATTTATTAATGAAGAAATTAAATTACATTTTTGATCGCATCAATTTAAACTGCTTACTTTTTGAAGGGGTCTCCAGGGCGTGGTCGTCAATCTGAGAAGTACTTTGTTAGATGATTAAGGTACAGGAAAATTAAAGCTTATGAATCATTTTATGATAAACTTTAACAATGTTATTAAATAATACGTATAAAAACCATGCACACGGAAGAATACGACTCAATAGTTATTGCACGGTATGAGAAATATAAAGGAAATCAAAATTTAAGTACGCACCAGCTGGTAGAGAGCAATAAATAAAAAAGAAATTATACTTCTCAGCTCGTTTCCCCCACTGTTAGACTGTATCAGTTTAATTTATCACTTGATTGTAGATACAATTTTTTTTTTTTTTTTTAATGTCCTGCTGTTTTGCACTTAAGGCTAATGAAGACAGGACCTACAGTTTTACGTGGAATCCGAACCATAGCCAACGATGTCTGTTAAGAAACCATTTAGAAAGTTATCCGGGGTCAATGGGAATTGAACCCGGAACTTTTCCATTGATGGTTGCCATGACGATTGATAAAGCTTTGACGCCTTAACAACCACGGCCATCGTGGCTCCCAATTTATTTATCCGTTGAAATCCAGCTTATTGAATTTACATAGGAAATGCGAGCTACTAGTTCTTATGGTGAGAACTAATGTTAGGAGTGGTCAACGAACACCGATACGGTCTCCAGAATAGGAATTAGTTTGTCATTGAAATTTGTATATATGTGATGCGGAAAATGAAGAGGGACCTCTTGGCGGGAGAGTAAAATTTTCAGTACAGGCAAAATAAGTAGTAAGGGTCAAAAATATCGACTTTTGGTTTTTTTATATATTATTGTTGCCCAACTTCTTATTTACAAGCTAACAACAATTTTAAAGCGGTTTGTAATCGAAAAATTGTATCTAAGCAACAAAAGTCAGGTCTGAGAAAACCTTGTTATGGAGAAATAACATGGGTACGACACATTGGCGGATCCAGGGGGGGGCTGTGGGGGCTGCAGCCCCCCCTTTGGGTTATCATATTTTTGTTTAATCGTCTAAGTGGCAGACTGTTCAACTAGTAGTGTCACACAACACAACTTGTATCGAATATTTCACTCACTAAATATTATCAAATCTCAATAAAACAAAAACCATTGGAAAGAAACTGTTTTAAACTTCAATTTTTGTATTTACAAATTTCTTCTAAAAAGTATATTTACATATGTAATCATCGTTGTAAAATTGTAGTTGCCGAAATCAATATAGATGCCGCGCTAGAAAGCATAAGGACTCAAACTCTCAAACTGGTCACTTTTTAAAGGCGCATACTCGTTAGACAGACTTGTTTTGAGAAGAAGATAAGGAGGACACCACTGGATTTGTCAAGATTTTAACTTTCTACCACGATCTAATCATTCTCCACTCTTATAGTTTCTTAGATATGAATTTGTCTGTAAACCCTTGCCATTGGACAGTTTTCAAAAAATGAGAAAGCACATTTTGCAATCGATGTGTATCTATTACAAACCTATAATATATATGCAGTATTCGTATAATAGTTTTTATATCGATTTGAAGTGCAAGTTCTATATTTTCGTTTAATATAAGTAAAACCTGGTTTAGTGTTCCGAACTATTCGTGTATTTCCGTGAAATATGTACATTTTCAACGACCTAGGCGCGTTAGCCGTTACCTTTTCATGTCTGGCTGGAACTATATACTATAAGTTTGTGAGAATTTTGTTTAGTTGTTGTAATTTAGTGGAATAAGTTTTTAGTACAACCTCGTTAAATCGGACCAGCCGGAACCACGGCCGATCCGACATAACGATAAACTGTGTTAGCCGGAGAAAGAGCATAAAACATAAAAAAATGAAAATACACTGAATACTTACAATATTTTTCTTTACTACGGAGAAAAACACTATAAAAATATTAACTGGTACAATAAAACGAAAAACACTTCTGTGGACTGTCTACTTTTTGGGGAAAAAGCTTGTAAGTTTCTGTTGCGTCAACTTCGAGTAACGTTTACGTGCCGCACGGCAAACAACGATCACCGAGTAGTACGCTACGATTATGCGCTCGTATAAAGCAATAGCGCAACCAAAATGTATATTTTTATTTATTGCAAACCGGTCCGGGTTACCCGGAGATAAGGGGGCCGACAACGAAGTTGTAGGCCTACTATATACAGTTCAATTCTATGATTCTCTACAATTTGTTATAATAAAACTTTATTTTTGGGTAAATCATATAATCCTTAATTCCTATTCAAAATGAGTGATCATGAAGTAGTCTAAAAAGACGTTTTCAAGCAATGTATTCCAAAAAAATATTCTATACCCCCCCCCAGACAGCCCCCTCTTGAAAACCGGCTGGATCCACCCATGGTACGACAAGAGGTCCCTTTTCGTAATGATTAACTTTGCTTGCAGTGTCTCAGAAAGTAATCTAGCGACGTTTCAGGCAACTAACTGTAGTTTTTACTAATAGAACATCTTCTGACTATTTTAATACCATTCCCGACAACATGGCCCTTCTCTTTGACTGGTTAAAAATTTAATAAAAACGGGCTTAAAATCCAACAAACAACCTTTTGTATTATTACATTAATAATAATCCAGACAATATCTATTATTAAAAATTCCTTAATTATGCAAGGTTGTAGCTTACTCTGTGGTGAGCAGCTGCATAAATAATACAAGCGTTGGCATAAAATAAACCAATCTTGGAATAATTGGTATTCAAAACTTTAATTGTTTTTCTCAAAACCTTTTTCGGTAACTAATTTTCATTTGGCCTTCCTTAATATTTAAGATAGAATTATGATTTTTGTGTGCATTTATGTGTTCACACTCTAGTGGTCGCATTTTACGCCCAATTTGGTTCAAATCAAGTACACACATTGGTTTTTTAAGTTGCTAAATTGGTTTTTTACGAACACGTTTGTTCATTAGTCAAAAAAATTCAACGTCCAGAAGCACGTGTTTGACCGTAACAGTTTATTGAGATTTTTCATACTAGAATAAAACTCAATCTAAAAAAATAAGTATAGTAGATCATTCTGAACATTTTCTTTTTTTCTACACGATCTTATGGTTGTCTGGTTCCTTTTAAATCGATCAAAACATAAAATATAAAATGATCATGAAATTTTATTTATTAAAATCAGGTTGTTTAGGGTGTAGTGCGTAACATAAACACAAAGTCTATTGAATACATCACACTTTACATTATTTCGTTTAGATTCAGTTTAGACATTACTACAGAGCTCAGCCCGTAATGTATGTGCTGTAATACAGTTTGATGTCTAGATTTGTTTACCAAATACATTGTGTTGTTGCCAACTCTAACAAAGGCTAGCAGTGTTATTTCACACATGATATACTGTATTTTATCACTTCATTGCCTCTGCGAACTGTATACAAAGGTTTAATCCTGGCAGTAAATAATCTTTGCATCGTAGCTAACCGGCGAGTTTTCTAAAGTAAAATTAATTATTAAGTTATTATCGAATCCAAAGCTACCTATATCTTGTTCAAGATTGTTTTATAGTGAAATAATTTGATCATTCAGCTGAACCACTGACGTGAGTTGAGCGGGATTCCGAAAATTAATTGTTTCCGTCTCGGCCTCCAATATGATGATTTGTTCGGCTCACAGTGGGAAAATTTGCTTAGCGAGTTTGCACTTCAATCTTGCAAAAACACATACAGGGGTGCTGAAAAGTCTGGAGACGTAATATTTCGTATATAAGGAAAATTTGAAGGTAGATGTGATTGAGGAACCTACTCTATGTAAAAATAATATTTTAAAAGTTTCAAAAAAATTATCCGCCATCTTGAATGTAACTTTGGTTTTTTAAATGGGAAGGTGGGCACGTGATACATCATTTCGATGTAGAATTTCAAGAGAAAACCAACGGGGAAATTTGCACATCCATATCTTTAACTGATTAAAAATGGCAGCAAAAAACAAAGAAATTGTGTTTTCCGATTTTGCCCCATTTTGCTGTACTATATTTGTTTTTTTTTTAAACACTAATTATTATTCTTTTTGGATTTAGAATTAAATAAGCTTTCAAACGATATGCCACACAACGATATTTGGGAGTATTTAACATTTTTGAGTTATAGCCATTTTGATTTTTTTCAAAAAATTGATTTGTAGTGGTTCAACCAAATTCCGTTGTATGGCATATCGTTTGAAAGCTTATTTAAATCTAAATTGAAAAAGAATAACAGTGAATATTAAAAAAATAGTACAGCAAAATAGAGCAAAATTGGAAAATATGATTTTGTTGGTTTTTTTACCGCCATTTTTAATCGATTAAAGATATGGATGTGCAAATTTCACCTTTGGTTTTCTCTTGAAATTCTACATCGAAAATATATCACATGACCACCTTCCCATTTAAAAAAAAGTTACATTCAAGATGGCGGATAAATGTTTTGAAATCTTTATAAAATATTATTTTTACATAGAGTTGGTTCCTCAATCACATCTACCTTCAAACTTTCCTTATATATGAAATATTAAACCATCTCCTTAGTTTTCAGCACCCCTGTGTAATATTTATATTAGTGTTAGAGTGCAAACGCGTATATACATAACATTTTCAATGACACTATTCAAAAACGTGTTTTAGAGACTATGTTTGGTGCTCATTGCCTACTCTTGACCTTAGGTCTCACCATTAGAGTCACTGCAAATAGCTCATCGGTGAAAATTGGCTAAAATCAGGATACTAGTAGGGTTAAAATGATACGAAATAATATGTTTGTCAGAATTACTACACCTTATTGTTTGTGAGATCTTTCGTTCACAGGTTCTTTTATCATCGTTCACAGGCTTAGTTCACTCATCGTCACAAAAACCTATAATCAAATAAACTAACTCCCTATAATATAACTGAAATAAACCTATTCACTAAAAATGTAATCAAACACTAACAAAACTCGCAATAAGCTCGAACAGATCAAACAACTGCGTAGTTTACACAAACGTAATCAAACCACAGCTGACAGCTGACAATATTGTCGTATGCTACATTTTTTCCTCCAACAAAGACAAACTCACGCTGCCTACTAGATAGAGAATTCAATTTACTTTCATTCTATATGAAGTGCAAGTTAGTCCGATATATATTAGCTTCGACATATCGATTTTACAAATCGTCTCACTGCAAGACGATAACACTTCGAGGGATGAACAGAAATAATATAGTAATAACAAAATCATACATGAAATATGTATGAAATTTTCAAAAATTACAGTTTTTAACGTAAGACGTTGAGCACCTCTTATGTGACGTGACCTTGGGTGGATAATTATGGAGTTTAGAAGGTCAAAAACCCTATTAAAACATACTAGTACTTTTCTGTAGTATTTGAGACACTAGTGACACCCAAGGTCCGTTTGCTGATTTTTGCGTAGGGTTTTTTGTAGTATAGTTATTTGTTACCGAGTTTGCATTTGATTTTTTGTATATATTTCAAACTTTTCAATTGCGTTCATTAGTCTTCGTCTTCCATTTTTGTTTTTGTAAATATGGAGGGATGTTAAATTTTGTCAAAATCATTATACCGGTATAGGATGTTTAAAATATGTTGACTAATTCACCTACATGTTTATTGCACAGTAAACAATTCTAATAATAATCACAGGTGCTTAAATGCTCTGTTTTCTGTTTAGCCGCCATTTTGTTTGTTTTACTAAATAATTTTTATCTCAACGGTTTAACCGATTGAGTTCAAATTTTGTACCGTACGGTACTAAAAAAAACCAATAAAGATAAAAAGCCCTGTACAAAATACACGGACGTGCTGTTTCTAGTGCCTCAACTACTATTTAAAAGTGTGTAGTGTCTGTGAATAGAGTTTTTTTACC
>JAGFPH010002066.1:155137-170086 GCA_018207615.1 Philaenus spumarius | reverse complement strand
ATTTATGCTGATTATGCTCAGAAGAAAAATGATATTAGGGACTAGGCATCCTATATGAAATTTTGTTTGACACATTTTATCATCATTTTACTATCCCTACAGGGTAATAATTGTAAAAAAAACATCTCAATTTTATTTAACTTTAATAAAAATTATAAATACCCAGGACCTGGGTATTTATGCCGATTATACCCAGAAGTCAAATGCTAGTAGGGACCATATGAAATTTGGTTTAACACATTTTATCATCATTTTACTATCCTTAGAGGATAATAATTGCAAAAAAATATCAATCTTCTCTAACTTTGATATAAAATTTATAAATACCCAGTCTTTGGGTATTTACCCGGGCCTCGGGTAAATACCCGGGTAAATACCCAATTTATATTTACCTACCCGCTGGGTATTTACCCGACCCACATCACTAGGTTGGCGTGCGAAGCACGCAATGCATTGTGTATTGAAGATACTCCCAATACGGGGGTTGGCGTGCGAAGCACGCAATGCTTTCTGTGTTAAAGAAACTCCCAATTTTCGGAATGGCGTGCGAAGCACGCAATGTTTTGAATATTGAAGACACTCCCAATATGCGGATTGGCGTGAGAAGCATTTTGCAGCTATTCAGCACCGTCGTGAGTAGACTTATTTCCCAAATTGTTTGTTGAAGCCCTAAAACATAGGCCTATAAATTTAATTTTGGAAATTTGCTCAACTCACGTCAGCAGTCCAGCTGCGTGATCGAATTATTTACCAATTCGACATTTTGTGTTTTTACTAGATAATTTACAACTCTCTTGGAGGGCTTAAACTATTCAGTTTAAATTTTATACGTTACTGATCAATGTGAAGACCTAGTTACAAAAAAAATAATCGAATTGTTCCTTTCATCATTTACAAAATAGCGTGCATTTACAACTAAAAAAACGTAAAATTTTAAAAAATTACTTAAGAGCAAATTTTTGTAGCCCGTTTCATTTTGTATCAAACGGTGTAAACTATCAAAACTATAGAACAAAAGATAAAAGTAAAACAGCGTATAATTTAATAAAAATTAATCTAATTATTATTTATTGCCTACGTACGGTTTGTTCATATGGACTCGTCAAATTAATGGGGGCTGTTTTACTGTTACCCTTTGTTTGACAGTTTTGACAGCTATACCATTCGATAGGACATTAAACGAGCTAAAAAAAATTACTCTTGACGTTTTTTATAAAAATTAAGGTTTTTGAGTTATTGTCATTTTAAATGACCACCATTTTAAAACAAATTACTAAAAAAGGTCGTAGGTTTGGAAATGGTGTATTTTCAGAGTCTTGTTTTTGTTGCAGATCGTTACCAGCGGAACCGGTAAGGTTCAGTTTCGATGTGGCATTAGTCGAGGACTCTAGCGGTAAACTACTAGCCAACCTGTTGACGGTGGACAATCTCACTGTGGAATGGATGAGGAGCAGGATGATGGAGTTGGAAAATAAAATCAAGGAGTGCCACGACAGACAGATTGTGCAGCCGTATGGTGCCAGGTAAGGCGATTCAGGGTGTTCAGTGTTATTCATTTAATAATATACAGTAAAGTCTCACAAACTCAGCCTATTGTAAACCGTTCAATGGAAGCCTCTTTGGCCATAAATCTAGCAAGGCGATCAGTCGTGCGATTACCCTTGATGCCCCACATGACCAGGCACCCATTTAAGAGTAATTTTGCTAACTCTAGCCATTTCATTCACTAATTTGAAGCAGTCCCAAACTAGCCTTAATTCAAAGGTGAATGAATCCGGTGCCTTTGAGGCAGCTTGGCTATCAGAAAGGATATCAATCCTGTATGGGATAGAGGAGTCCAAGGCCTCCCCACCTCTGCAATCCACTAGGATCTATTATGGAAGTTTTTTCCTTTAATGATCATCTTAGATACCTCCTAGGTCTTTTACGAAACCGATGAGGATTCCGGGATCAACACCACGGGCCTCTTCCTGGCTAACAATAACACTTCCGAGTCCCATGAATTTACTGCATGCGAGAGTCTCACACTTGCACAGATGTGTTGAGCCGATTCAATCCCAAGAGCAGAATCGACAGGAGTCTTCCGAGACCAGCCACATATTTTTGAGATGGTACTTGGCTGGGCAGTGACCAGTAAGGATTCCTACATCCGTCTAAGATTGTTTCTGCCCAACAATAGAAGCTTTAGAGCTTTCAACTTAGGCAGATGAATACTTAAGCATCGTTTCAATATGAGGACCAACTTTTCTCTGTCCAGACTTCAACAACTTTTCTTAGGTGGCTCTTGGGCGTCTCACAGAAAGGATCTGGGCCAATGAAGGGCTTTCTGGCCCCAACTCTAGCAAGGTAATCCGCTGCCTCATCACCATTTATACCTACATGGTCAGACACCCATTTAAGAGTAAGTTCATTGAGTCTCGACATTTCATTCACTGCTTTAAAACAGTCCCAAACTAGCCTTGATTCAAAGGTGAATTATTCCAGCGCCTTTAAGGTTATTAGAAAGAATATCAATCCTAGCTCCCTTAATTTCAAAAGGATGAATTCACAGTCACAGAGATCAATCGCAGTGACCTCCACCTGAAAAACCCATAGCCCTATATTAGCTGCACCTAGGACCATAAACTCCTGCTTTAACTCTGCTGGTCATTTTGGAGCCATCCGTATACCATTCTTGAGTGTTTACACCAGATCCAGGTACAACACTTCCTGCCTCCTGGAGACCATCAACTTTGACCGTGCAGGATGGTCAAAATGTAGTGTCTCTTTCATCACACCCAACACCATAAGGTCCACCTTTAGCCCATGAAGCTTTTGCAATACAGCCAGGTGACCTACCAAATCCCCTGGTTTGTAATTATGGGTCTTGACAGAAGCTTAACTAATTCTCAAAAATTCCAGTTGGCTTTAATCTTTTAAGTACCAAATTTTAGAAATCCGAACTAGACCTACAGCCCGAGTTCTTTTTAAAATTTTCTAAGTTTATTTCTTTTTTACATGTTATATGTATTATTCACTTTTATTTATCATGTATGCAGATTTTTTTAATTTATTTGTGTAATCAATGTTTTATACAGAAAAAACTATATACACATAAAAAATACCCATGAAACATTTTGTACAGTGTTGAAGAAGGAAATTGATAAGGGTGAGTTTTTATTGCAGAATAGCGGGAAAATAATAATAAATTGTTTTTGCATGCAAAATTGAATAATGTACAGAACAATTATTACTTTATTCTATACACTATGTGCAAAAATAAATATGTACACATTGTAGACGCACACTGAACTAAACTGCTTGCAAGGAAGTAGTGCGTTTTTGTAAACAACAGCCTGTTGCATTTCGTTATCGTTTAACCATTCAGCTTCTTTAAAAAATTGCAGACAGCATTACTAGTATTGATTTACAGTGTTTAATTTAGCGCTAAATACAGCTTCTTTAAAAAAAATAACAGATAGCGTTACTAGTATTACTACTTTGAACAGAAAAATACAAAACGTACCGTACGGGCATAGTCCTTTACGGAGGTTTAGCAGCAAACGTACATGTACGTTAGTAGTCTTCAAAAGGTTAATAATAAAATAGTTGTTTATTTTAGAAAATGTTATTTATAATTTACTTAATGTAATCTCCCCACCCCCAAATTATAAGAGAATAATAGTGATATCGTTCAACAAAATTTATACTTTTGAAAAGGTCTGAAATAAAATTTACTTCACAAAAGTGTTTCTTAAACTGACTTAAATTTCCAACTAAACCCTGTAACATTATTTAACAATAACGTTTTTGCAGCGAACTCGCCATAAACGAACTCCGTTGCGAAGAGAGGAAACTGTGCCGGCAACTAGAAGTGATTAAGAAGGCGTTGAACGATCTGGGCTGCGAAGAATTGCCATCAGGCTGCGATCTGCCTCTCGAAAACTCGTTTGACCATCACAACGATATCCAGGTACATTTATCAGCACACAGAAAGCTTAATTACTTATAAAAGTTCAAAGAGAATCTAAGTAAATGTGAACGATACATTGATCACAGTATTTCAAATTAGCTGAAATATTTTAGCAAAAGTTAAAGTACTCCATCTTTCATCCAATTTTTGTGATTATTTTGTTTAAATGTTCATTTTATGTTATAATTTTCCGGCCGTTCAAAGTTTGTTTGTTTATTCAACCTTGGCTATTTAAAAAATAAATTATATAATTTAACCCTAGAACAATAACGCTTATAAAAATAACATTAAAGCTAACGCTTCGTCTGGGAGACTATTTTTTTTTTAAATTATTAAAAAATGCATAAAACTTACAAAAAATTTTTATTTCCTTACAATGTCATTAGTATACATTTAAATTACACAAAAATGATATTTTTGCTTACTTTTTTTATTTGGCGCATTCAACGCACAATTGTCCTTGGTGCTCACCGCACATTGCCTTCGAGCATTGTTGACAGAAATATTTTGTCATCCTCCTCTTATTAGCTGGACAGAACCCACAGATTTTTCTTCCTTGAGCTTGCGGTTGTCCTGGTTCGGCATCAGTGAGGTCTACGCCCAATATGGTGCGAAGAAGACGAGCCAAAAACTGGTAACCCATCCGCTGCTCCAGCCATGGCCTCACCAGTTCACTATGCAGCTGAGTGGCAAAACTTCGTCTTGAGAGTGGTTTTTGCATGAACTTTGTTACTGGTGTAAATTACATAGGAGTTCACAAGTATAATATTTACCATTCTAAAAAAAACACACAAAGGCCATCTTCTTGTCTTCCTACTGCAAGACATTTGACCACACATCTGGTCTAAGGTAACGACGGCCCCTTTTGTTGTATTATAGAACTCTATAATTTCTTGTTTCTTCGAATTTTCATTTATTGAAGGCATGTCATGTGAGGTTGAAAGCAACAGAACCACTTTTTTCTTCTTTGTCTTGTATGACACCAAAGTCTTAGGACCATCAAAACAGAAGATGGATGTCCCAACTCTTCTATCACCAGGATCTTTCATTTCAGGTAGAATTTCAGGTTTGTCCCGTCTTATAGTTCCAACTAACGTTAAATGTATAGGTGGAGCTAAGAGATTGGTAGCTAGGGGTATGGTTGTAAACCAATTGTCCACCGTAACATTACGGTTGCTTCCATGAATGGTTTTTGTCAGTTCCTTGAGAACATCTCCCCTTGTGCAGTCCCTCGTGGAAATGTACCTTTCCCTAAATAAGGCATTGCGTCAACCATATACTTTGACCCTGAGTCACACATCATAATAATTTTAATACCATACTTCGATGGTTTATTCGGGAT
The DNA here is from genome assembly GCA_018207615.1 of Philaenus spumarius. Taxonomy (NCBI): domain Eukaryota; kingdom Metazoa; phylum Arthropoda; class Insecta; order Hemiptera; family Aphrophoridae; genus Philaenus; species Philaenus spumarius. The sequence goes on along the minus strand of JAGFPH010002066.1, from coordinate 164,792 downwards.
ATACATCCTAAACTTACATCATCCCCTGAAGCCAAGCAGTTGCTCGTCAATTGTCATATAAGAGCCAGGTTTATAGTTACTGTGACAAGCAGAAATAAACATATCCCAAATTGATCTTATGGGCGCAAATTGATCTTCTCTGCTCCTATCTACTCTCGTATCTTTGTCGTCAAACCTTAAAGCTTCTAACAGAAAATGAAAACGCGCGCAGCTCATAGCAGCCTTATAACGATCACCACAATACTGTGAATTGAACAAAGTTGTTGAGGGCATGTGGTTGTCCTTTTGCGCGGCTGTCAAAATCAAAACTCCTAAAAAAGCTTTAAATTCTTCATTAGAAAGTTCAGAAATAGTCTTTGATTGTTTAGAGTAGTTAGTCTGTTTTCTCATAATGGCTTCATTAGTATGTTGAACGACAGTTCCTTTCATCTCATTTGTAAAAAACACAGAAAAAACAACTTCAGATGGGCTTGTTTTGTTTTTAGCAATATCTTTGGGACCTTGACGAATATGTACTATGTTACGTGCTGCTGTACGAGTTCTAGGATTTACTGGGGGCTGGTTAGACCACAGATGCCCGTTTTTCCCTTTCATAGACACGTTATCACAAATTACATGATAAGTGTCAACATTTGGGCCAGGTTCAATATCTTGGGGGATATCTTGTACTACAGGTTCTGTACTTACTGAAGCGTGGGCGATGACATACTCAATTGTTTCTGCGATGGTGTCTCTCTGATGTCCTCTCACTGGAAGTTCAAGTTGAAGGTCATCTTCATCACTCGAAGAATCTGAGCTTTCATTGGAGCGGGTATAATGAGGATCCATATCCGAATTATCACTGTCCAAACCTGTATAATATGCCGTATCACGCTGTTCATCTTCCAAGCTCTCGTCATCAAATCTTTCATTTAATAAATTTAAAATGTGTTCATTTTCCTCTTTATCCATATTGAATCACACCAAGAAAATACTATATAATCAGTCCTATTTACAAAGAAGCGAAGAAATAAAAATTGTAGTTCAAAACGACACTAAGAAGATACTATATAATTAGTCCTATTTACAAAAAAGTGAATCCAAAAACATTACTGTTCAAAACGACACTAAAAATACTTTACAATTGAAAACGACACCAACACTAACGCTTCGTCTACTGGACGACGCAATGTCACGCCAAAAATAACGTAAAGGCTAACGCTTCGTTTGTCAGACAACGCAAGGCAAAAATCAATAGTCAACGAAAACACAGAGCGATATAGATGTGCATGTGTTACTGTCTTAAGGCCAATTGAAGGTATTGGGAGGGGGGACGCGATAGCTTCACAAACACCTGCTGGAGGGGAGAAAAAATGGCGAGCGTAGTCTCACAGACGATGCGTTAGTGTTCTAGGGCTAAACTAGGTTACATACCTTAGTAGCCCATTTAAAACGCAGGGTATGACCTCAATAAATGCCCCACAGACCAGACCATTTCTACTTTATGTTTTTGGGTCGCTGATTCCGAAAATCGGGGTCCCGTAGCTTTAAAATCCTGGCGTCACCCCTAAAAATGCAAAAAACCACCCTTTTTAAGGTTTTTTTTTCACAACAACGTTTATGATACCTCCAAATAATGTTATAGAATGCACAAATTATGATTAAATTTAGAAATTCAGTAGTCCCGTAGAAACCGACCAAGAAATGCACCGAAGGGGGTGAAAAAATGTTCTACTATTGCTCTCCAAAGAAGTTCATCAGAAATAACGAGAAAGAAATAAGGCTATCATTTCAGCTCATTTTATCTGTTTTCCCTGAACTTGAACGCAGTTTGGGGGTAGTTTGCACCCCTAAGGGGGTTGAAAACTACTTCAGATAATCTCACGACCCCGTTCATTTCACCTCCCATCAAAAAGTAGAGGAAACATTTTATTTTCTGTCATTTCCTAATTTTTTTGTCAAATTAGGGGTTGTTTCACCCCCCTACGGCGAACCCTTGTGGTGCATTTCTTAATTGGTTTCTATGGGGGTACTAAATTTCTAAAATTTAATCATAATTGTGCATATTTGAAGGTATCATAAACGTTGTTGTAAAAGAAATCCTAAAAAGGGTGGTTTTTTGCATTTTTAGGGGTGACGCTGGGATTTTAGAGCCGCAGGACCCCGATTTTCAGAATCACGTAAAGTACAAATGGTCTGGTCCTTGGGGCATTCCCTGAGGTCATACCCCGCGTTGTAAGTGGACTATAGGTACCGTCAACAGTTCTGTATCCGTTTTCGGCGACTACAGGTTTCGGAAGACTCTACTTCCATTGTCAAGTCACAATATACTATTACAGTTCAGAAGGCTAACAATCATGTATAAATTATATAATTTTAAAATTGTAAGCCCAATTAGCCTGAAAATATTATTTAAGGTTCTTTTCCATCGTAAGGAAGAACACCCCGATTGTACAGTGTGATTTTAATAAAATTGGTCCGAGTACAGTCAGTGACCCTATGATTGTGCAGGAGGACTAACAATGCAGGTCTGAAAACATCAGTTTCAGATGCTATTCACCCATTTACCATTCCTCTACTCTGAGCACTCTCCAATACAACGAGAAGGATTGTGAGTAAATAAATCTTTTGTAGGTTGGCAAGTAGCGAACCAGCTGACTTGTATCGCAAGCCGCAAGATCGTTGAAACATACGTTCGTAATCTCGTGTTTCGGATTCTGTTTCTAAATACATAATCAGGGAAATAACTTTACATTATTAAAAAGGCATATTTTTTATGTGTTATCTTAAATATGGAAATTTTCGTTTCCCCAATAAAATGCATACAAAATAATCAATTTTTACTTTATTCAATCTTTTATTGAAAGGAGTTGCTGTCGATTTCGTTCAATTATGAGGTATAAGAGAAAAGCGCACAGAACAATTAAAGAGGTTTCACAACGTTTTTAAGTTAAAAAAACGACATCCGATACTCGTTAGTACAAAGTATGTTTTCAATGTTTTACACAACGTGAAGAAGACCCCTTAACCCTTTGCATTCTGGTAGGATTTTTAATATAAGTCCTCTGATGGCCAGTAGTACTGGCTACAGACATTTCTTTGTCAAGTATGAAGTTGGTGCAAGTTACGTTCTCAGATTGGATGGCCAGCGGTAATGGACAAGTTAAAATCCCTCGAACGCCCGGACGGCCAGTAGGAGTGGACAAACAACTGATCTGCATTAATTTATTTTTAGTAGTTTTATTTTGTCTGGATTGTGCTGAAACCTAGCGTCCAAATCTTAAACTAATTAATTCCAGCTTTTTCTCTGGTCTGTGTTGTATCTAAACGTAGCAGTATTGGTTACATTATAACCTCACCAGCAGTTTAGTTTTACGTTGCGGTGGTCTAGGCTAGTGTTTTTAAAGTTTGAAGTAATTTATTAGAACGAAAGTTAATTAGTTTAATATTGTTTTTAATTGTTTTTTTGTTAACAAGTACTTGATTTTGTTTTATTTTAAGTTACAAAAAAATTTTGTTAGATAAGTTGTGTACAATGGCTTATTTTATTCATTACTGGGGGAAACCCCTGCATGCTCCGCATGCCAACCCTGTTGGAACCTTCTATACACATAATCATGTTATGTTTTCTTTATAATAAAGGTGTAGGATTAATAATAACCCCAAAGCTAAATAGTAAATAATGTTAAAAGTTCAAATCAAATTATTTTGTATATTTTATAACAGCATTTATAATAAAGGTTAAAGAACCATCAAGGCTCAGTTCTACACTTTAATAAAAACCTAACCTAAAAGTTAGAAATACAAATAATTGCTTCAAAGTTTGAAATCGATGTTGGTGGAAATATTAGACTAAACTGCTGTTTTATCTGTTATTTTATTCATTTCGTTGCTATGGTAATGAATGTAAATACATTTAAGAAATATGTGTTGGTTCATCAATCTAGGCCTAACCTAAGAATTTTTTCCGACTAAATTTACAAATATTGAAGTACAAATTTTTTTTAAATGAATTATAACCTATGTTACTCAGGGATAGTGTAGTTTTTTATTAGTAAAACAATTTTTTCAGTCGGTTCAATAGTTCCAGAGATTACCCCCTACATGCAAACAAACAAATTTTACCTCTTTGTAATATTAGTATAGAAAATATATTACAACTATATATTTACAGCTAAACCAAAAACTCACCAATAACAATATGTCTACTTTTTTGTATCGCAAAATAAAAGAGTTACTAAAAGCCCATGATTTTGTTAAACAAAAAATAAAGGTTATTACTAATCTTGTACACTTTTAAACCCACCGACAAATGACAGTTTGATGATTTATGCAGCCTATAGTATCTCAAATTGTTTTCCCTTCTATTTCTTGTATTGTACGTATGGATTTCATGTCTCTTGGACAGTTCATCAAGTTTACTTATTGTATACCTAACCACTTCATGCTTGTACAAATTGATTACAGTAAGAATATTTAAACTCACAAAAAGAGGCTGCAATGTATTCTTCCATGAAATTTATTCATAGCTCTTACAGCTTTCTTTTGTACGATCAGTACATCTTTTATTCTGCAGCTGTTTCCCCACAATACAATCCCGTACGACATAATTGACTGAAAAAATTAACACCGGACTCAATCAGTAGTCGATCGACCGTTAGAGAAAGTAGTCAATCGACTGTTAAATAAAGTAGTCGATAGACCGTTAAATAAAGTAGTCGATCAACTGTTGGGTAAAGTAGTCAATCAACCGTTAAATAAAGTAGTTGATCAACTGTTAAAGTAGTCAATCAACCGTTAATTAAAGTAGTCAATCAACCGTTAAATAAAGCAGTTGATCAACTGTTAAAGTAGTCAATCGATTGTTAAATAAAGTAGTCGATCAACTGTTGGGTAAAGTAGTCAATCAACCGTTAAATAAAGTAGTTGATCAACTGTTAAAGTAGTCAATCGATTGTTAAATAAAGTAGTCAGTCAACCGTTAATTAAAGTAGTCAATCAACCGTTAATTAAAGTAGTCAATCGATTGTTAAATAAAGTAGTCGATCAACCTTTAGATAAAGTAGTCAATTGACTGTTAGATGAAGAAGTCATCTACCACATGTTATACCACATAGTTGTGAGTTAATTTTAGATTAAGGTTATGTTTATAACTTTGTGAAAAAAAATGTTTAACACCTTTGAACTGCATTTTATATTAATTACTTTTCTAGTAGTAGATTGAAGAATTTTGTGAGATAGATTTTAGTTGTTACTAAATATTTCTTTCCCACAGGCTTATCTTCAAGCCATCAAACCCTATACAGAACATTAATTTAAATAAAAACACAAACTTAGTATGTAATAAACTAGTTTACATACCGTAGGTACCGTCAATAGTTCTGTGTCCTTTATTTAGCAATCATGTATAAATTAGTATGTAAGCTGTACATGTCACCCAAATAACTCTTTAAACTGTATGATTTCTTTCCGTTCCTAATACAATTGTGTTTTGCAGACAGCCGACCTTTCCCCACAGTTGAAACCCAAACGTAGTTCTCTACCTCAACAGACACTCCCGTCTACAAATAGTTTAGTAGATATGTTGCGTAAACCATTCCGAAGGAAATCTGTTCCCAACTCTCCTGTGATCGGTAGATCCGACAACGATCCCAGTTCAGGTGTAGGTCATCCTGACGATGTTGTGATTGTGAATATCGAACCTCAGCATGTTGTGTCGCAACCATTGTCGCTAATTGTGCCTGATATTAACTCAATAAGTCTGCATCCTTTTAGTGTGGTAAGCTTTTTAACCTGCTTTGTACTGCCTAACTTTACCATAACTTAATATAGTCTAGCTTTAGATGTATGAGAGTGTATAAATACATGTTGTATCTGTGTACACTGTGTAAAGGCCATCACGGTTTTAAAAACTATAACCCTCAAAGTGGCAGACTGCAGTCTCTCGGGCGCAAATGTAACCCGCTCGAACCTTAGTAAGAATTTGCATAATCGATAATTTAACCCACTTACAATAATCCAATCATAATAAAACTGGCACCATTGGAAAGGAAATTAATTAAACTTTAATTTTTGTATTTACAACTTTTTCGTAAAACGTATATTTACATACGTAATCATCGTTTTAAAATATGCATATTGTGTTACAGCTATTTCCGCTGTACAATTGTACTGTTATTTCCCACTTCTTCAACGTTCAAGACTATCTACACAAATATTTCTTTGGCTATTATAAAGATACCATTGGATTCGTCAAGATTTTATTTTTCTGTCGGTGCCTTCTAATGAGATGTCACTATAAAAATAGTATTTTTTCCAAGAATTACTGTAAACCCTTGCGATTGGACAGTTTTTCAACCAACGAAACAGCCCATTTGTCTAGTGATTTTACGCCTACCATATCAAATTTTTTGACAGATTTCTTTACACCATTTTGTACAGCAAAGTCTGAATTTTGTAACGGTGGGAATTAATCCAGAAATAACCGGTTTTTTTGTCTGTCTAGACGACAATTGAAATGTACATAATTATTACGTTCTAGTGAGAAAGTCTAACGCGTGGGTTCCCACGGTATTCAAATGTCCCGTTCTATACGCAGTGTGTAGACTGGCGACTTTTCATTAGATTGATGTAATTTTGTTATTCAAATAAATATAACTCAAACACTTTTGTGAACTAAGGAAAGACAAGTATACCGTTCTTTTCTTTGATTTATCCTCTACACTTTGTTATAATAATATTTCATTTTTGGGCAAAGCATATATTAGTAAGTGACGTTACAATCTAGGGCTAGGTTTGTTACCAGTCGTGTACTTGGAACTTAAAAACTGTATTTTTCAAAATAAAAAATTTGAAATTGATAAATGTTTTTATACAGTTTTATTTAGAACTAAATTTCAAAACTTTTTTACGCTTACGAAAAAAATACAAAGAAATGTTTACTACTTGTTATGTAGGCCTAAAGTTGAACTTTTTCCTTTCGTTACTGAACATTTTTTGTTTCTTGAGCTAATAACTTTTACAATTTCGCAAGAAACTAATTTTTAGTGGCATATTTGAATTCTTTGAAGTTTTGTCTAAAAAAAAACTCTTGAACACTTTTGGATTGGGGTTCATTTACTATTTTTGGCGAATTTTTAAAAATATGCTTGCAAAACGCTATAAACGGGCTTTTCAATTTCAGCTTTAACCATGCCAGTTCTAGGGTTAAGTTTTCATCCTCAGGCCGTAAAAGCTGTCAAATAACTCATTAGAGGTCTAAGGTCTAAACTTTTTAGACCTATCAGTATTATAATTAAACAATATAGTAGAGGCCCTCTATTCCGAACTAATTGGGACCTAACATTGTTTGAAAATCTTCAAGTCGATTCAGTGCTCTTTGTCAGAAAAAATCACTAACTACTTCTTAGAGTAGGTTTACACCATCGGTTTTCTTCTAAAAACAGAACGGAAGGGATAGGTTGTTCGAACTGTCCGTTTTGTCATTTCACAGTCTGTCCGTTATTACCGCATCGTCTTGAAAAAAAATAGAGAAAAAATCAAATTCCTTCGAGATAACAAAAACGGAGGAGAAAACGGACGAACGCAACCGACAGGTGGCAATAACGCTACTACTGCCTAGCTGTTGTATCTAATCCTTCCTTCTCTCTGAAGGTCCCGGTATCCTTTACACAGGAAGCTTGTTGTGGTAGCTTCCTTCCCGCAAAACGGATGGAAAACGTGAAGGAAACAAAACCAGACGATTCCAACAGGCCCATTGGAATTTATGTGTTGTCAATTTCCGTTAACGAAAACGCAACGCAACGGAAGGGGAAAAATGGTGTAAACTGCACTTAATCCTAGAAGTGGCATTCTTAAAGCTAAAATTGGCCTGCCCGTTTTTAGCGTTTTGCAAGCATATTTTAAAAAATTCGCCAAAAAATGGACCCCAATCCAAAAGTGTTCAATAGCTTTTTTTGTACAAGAAACTTCAAAGAATTCAAATATGCCACTAAAAATTAGTTTATTTTGAAATTGTAAAAGTTATTAGCTCAAGAAACAAAAAATGTTCAGTAACGAAAGGAAAAAGTTCAACTTTAGGCCTATATAACAAGTAGTAAAAATTTGTTTGTATTTTTTTCGTAAGCGTAAAAAAGTTTTGTAATTTAGTTCTAAATAGAACTGAATAAAAACATTTATCAATTTAAAATTTTTTATTTTGAAAAAAACAGTTTTTATGTTCCAAGTACACGACTGGTAACAAACCTAGGCCTAGATTTTAACGTCATTTACTAATATATACTTTGCCCAAAAAAGAAATATTATTATAACAAAGTGTAGAGGATAAATAAATAAAAAAGAACGGTATACTTGCCTTTCCTTAGTTCACAAAAGTGTTTGAGTCATCTTTATTTGAATAACAAAATGACATCAATCTAACAAAACGTCGCAGGTCTATATACGAAACGTTGCCGGGGTAGAAAAGGTCACTTGAATACCGTGGGAACCCATGCGCCAGACTTTCTCACTACAATGTCCTAATTATGTACTTTTCGTTGTAGTCTAGACAAACAAAAAACCGGTTATTTCTAGATCAATTCCCACCGTTAAAAACGTCAGTCTTTTCTTTACAAAATGGTATGAAGAAATTTCCCAAAATATTTGCTAGAGTAGGTGTAATATCGCTTGACAAATGGGCTGTTTCATTTGTTGAAAAACTGTCCAATCGCAAGGTTTACAGATATTGTCGTCAAAAATCGTGTAAAATAGTGACATCTGATTGGAAGGCACCATTAGAAAGATAAAATCTTGACGAATCCAATGGTAGCTTTATAATTTCGATATAAATACTTCAGTAGGTGGGCTTGGACGTTGAATAAGTGGGAAATAACAGTACAATTGTATGTGCATTCGCGTGCGGAATTATCTGTAGTCCGATATGCATATTTTAAAACGATGATTACGTATGTAAATATACGTTTTACGAAAAAGTTGTAAATACAAAAATTAAAGTTTAATTCATTTGCTTTCCAATGGTGCCCGTTTTATTACGATTGGGTGATTTTAAGTGAATTAAATTATCTATTATGCAAATATATGCAAATTCTCGCTAATGTTCGAAATGGTTGCGTTCTGCGCCTGAGAGAAGGTTATAAATGACCTTCTACCAGTTCCAGGGTTAAGTGTGTGTTACTTTTTGTGTTTAGCAGTGATTAAAAATGATTCAACAGAATTCTATAAATGGAGCCGACATTTAAATAACCAGCTTTCATTCCAATTTGGTTTCAGGCGTTTTCTTCAAGCTTAGGCTCTATGAATGTTCGGAACAGACTCTACTGTAGTTTTAATTTCAACATCTGTAGAAAACCTACCACAACCAGCCAGACGATACACGCTTCTTCTCACCACCCATATAATATAAAAATGGCAGCTTATAGCTGTTTCGTTCACAGGCTAATTTCAATAACTTTGGACAAACAGAAATACGAATAGGAAGTAAACACAATTAAGTACATTGCACTCTCCAATGGGTACAAAAGTTCTGTCATTGACAAACTCATAAAAATAAAAAAACTGTTAAGAATAAAAACAGACTTACGTTTCCACAGAATACGGAACAGCCCAGTCAATAAAGGTTTTTTGTCACAACTAATTAGGGGAAAGCTGAATTTTTTATATGTGATAGACCCTTATGAGA